>BJCM01271994.1:0-12746 GCA_018326385.1 Flaveria bidentis | reverse complement strand
TATCATCTTTCTTGTTCCTAAACACCCATTTGTTTCCAATGGTAGTCTTCCCAGAAGGAAGAGGACAAAGGTTCCAAACTTTCTGCCTTTTGAATTGAAGCAGCTCTTGTTGCATAGCTTCAACCCAACTTCCATCCTTTAGAGCCTCATCAATTTTCTTTGGCTCTATCTGGGATAAGAAACAAGAGTGAAGACAAACATTTGCTTCATGGGTTTGTCCTCTTGTCCTTACCCCTGTGACAACATCTCCAATGATGTTTGTGGTAGGGTGAGACTTGTGGATCCTAAGCTGAGGGATCACAGCAAGTTGTCGAGAGAGATCTAAATTTGAGAAATTTAGATCTGGCATAGATGTTTCACCCACCACATCAGCACACTTTTCAAGTGAAACTTGATCCAAGCAGTGTGTGACATCATTGATGTTCTCATCTATGTTGTGGTTAGTGGCATCAAGAAATTCATGGTCACTATCACCACCACCATTGTTGTCTTCCACAATTGAGGTGTTCTTATCTGGTTGTGGAGCCTTTGAGCTGGAATTTGAAGGCATACCAGATGTATCAGCTGAGTTTGTCATTGTTGTGCTCATAGAAACCTCATTTGCAGAAGTAGTTCCAACTGGAGCTAAAGATGTATGACTTGTAGATCTTCCTAGCTCAAATCTTAGATCAGGATCACCTGTATTTAAATTTTTTTCAGATCCTGAAACATTCTCACAAGATTTGTTAAAACAGTTGGTAACTAAATCAAGATCAAATAACCAATCTGGACCATAACCAGCAACACAAGGTGTGTGCTCATTGAAAGTCATATTGCCTGACTCCTCAACAGTTCTAGTTCTGAGATTGTATACTCTATAAGCTTTAGCTTGGGAAGAGTATCCAATAAAGTGTCCATCGTCTGATTTCTCAACAAACTTGGCAATTTGATCTTTGGTATTCAAGATGGTGCAAGGACATCCAAATGACCTGAGAAAACCAATGAAAGGTTTCCTCTTGTGTCAAAGTTCATAAGTTTATTCTTAATAAGGACATCCACACAATGGTCATCACTTGTAAACTCTTTCTTTGGCATTCCGGTTACCAAATCATTCTTAATAAGTTTACTCATATTTTTAAAGTTTACATGGGATATTCTTTTATGCCAAAGGAAAGACTCATCATTATTTGATTTAGATAGAAAGCATGAAACTTCTCTTGAGGGAGATGTTTCTTGCAAATCCATCTTGTACATGTTTCCTCTCCTAGGGGCTCTGAGCAGGATATGCTCATGAGAAATGGCCATATCGGGCTTGAGAAACAATGCACTCATGCTCAATAAAGAGCATGTTATGACTCTGATCACAAAATTGGGATACACTCAGAAGATTGTACCCAAGCTCCTTGACAAATTTTACCTTTTCAATACTGAGCTTACCATGTGTGACCTTGCGCCTTCCTGTAATGTAACCTCCAGCATTTCCTCCAAAAGCAACTGGTCCTCCATCAATTCTTTCAAACTTTTGGAGTAGTGACCTATTGCCTGTCATGTGCCTGGAACAGCCACTGTCAATGATCCATACATTTTTGTTTGTCTTGAGCTATTCCTGCACAAAAAAGATGATTAGTTATAATTGGAAACCCAAGCCTTATTAGTCTTGGGCTCATCAAAAGAAGTTGAAGACAATGCAATAGTAATTGATCCTATAGTCATGCTGAATGGATCAATTGCTAAAGTTGATGAAGAACTTTCGGCCACTTGGTCTTTCTTTGACTTCCACACCACCTTTGGAAGCTTTCACTTGACCTTCAATACTTCGAAATTTTTGCTGACTTTGGAAGTTTTGATAACTGGGCATTTAGAAGATCTTGCTTTCACTGCAGCAGGCTTTAGTACTTCGGAAGCATTCCTTTCTTCCGAGACCAAAGTTTCTTCCGAAGGCAAGTTTCCACTTGTCTTCTTCTTCATTTTGGAGCTTTCGAAGGAAAGAGATTTTCCTTCCGAAACTTTCTTCTTCTTCTCCATACTTTTAAAAGCTTCTTTCTCTGTGATGTGGAGAGTTCTCTTTGGATTGTTAATACAATCTTTAGCAAGATGAGAGGTACTCCCACACATAACATAGTCCATGTTCTTCCTTCTAGGAGTCTTCTTTTATGAACAAAGCTGAACTTGATCACTTTCACTCTCCATCTTCATCTTCTCAAATGATGCGGCAATTCTTGTGGGGTTAGAACTATATTTGGAGCTTTATGGTTTATGTTGTACAAAAGTGGTGCACAACTTATCAGCCTTTTTCAAGATGATGGGATGACTTGGTATGTAAGGTCCTTCAATAACAAAGTCCTACATCTTGCAGTCTTGAGACTTGATAAAGCCTTCCATTCTTTGACACCAAGTATCAAAGTCTTCAGGAGTGATTAGTGGAGACTTTGTTATAGTTCCAGTTTCCATATCAGCCTTGGTGATAGCTGCCATTTGAGTTGTTAAGTGTTTTATGTGTGTGAGGGATCTTAAGATGGTAAGATCTTATATCAAGAGCTTTACATGCTCTAATACCAAATGCATGATCGTTAGAAGGGGTGATACACTTTTCACAACATAACAACACAAGTGAGGAGAGTTCTTTAGAACACTTAACAGATCAAATATGGAACTAGTTTAACTATTATGAGAGATGCTAAGAACATAAGTAAAAGAGAGACATAACAAGATAACAATACAAGTATATGGTTTTCAAGATTGTAGTATATTGCTTCTCAAGTTCTATTACAAGTGTTATAAAGCATTCTTCTAAAGTTACAAGTACTTGAGATACATATACTACATCCTACAGCCGATTATACTTTGAAAACTAGCCGGATACATAAGAGTAGACAATAAATTAAATGTAGAGTCAAAAGACAGATTGCCTTTTGACTAGTGACTATGACATGCCATAGCTCACATCCTAATATATTACAAAAAAGGATAAAGTACATAAAGTAGAAAGCTCAGACTCAACACTTCAATATACAGTATTCCAAAAGCATGGACCTTTTCACCAACTTGTAAAAGTTGGTGAGTCAAACAGAGTTACAACGAAAAGGTGGTCCAGCTTTATGGAAAAGCACATAAGATAATAGCATGTACATAAAAGTCTTCAAAAGAATGATAATAGAAACGACTTCCAAAACTCAGGCCAATAATTGAGACAAATTAAACGTTGGTACTCAAACGGAGACAATTCGCAAAACTCAAGGACGAAAATCGAGATTAACTCTATTTTAATTTATTGAAAAATAAATTTCACTAACTTAAATATGATAATTCCCAACTAAACTTCACACAACTAACAAATATGCCAGTTGTGATATACTAAAGTTTAGGAAAGTCTATATATTAAATCTTTGAACATTTTTTAGGGATCTAGATAATGAACCCCAATCAAGTTCCAACCTAATTAATTGGTAATTTTATGTAATTGTTTATAAACAAAATTAACAATTTAATTAATATTAATTAAGCTAAACACGAAGACAAAGTAAATAAATAAAAATTCAAACATGAAAACTTGAATATGTATTGGACCTAGAGGTGTGCATAAAAACCAGTCTACTCGACCTGGACCCGGACCCGGGTACGGGTAGCATCCGATGGGAGACATACCCGGTTTGGACCTGTTTACACCCATAGGGTTGGAACCGGGTTTAGTTTTTTAGTGAACCCGATCCGACCCGAACCCGGCCCGAACCGAACCCACCAGGTTTAAACCAAAATTGAACCCGATATTGGACATAAAAACAAGAAAAGAAAAGAAGGGAAAAAAAACTGAACTCGGTATTGGACCCGATTTCGTACCCAACCCGGACCCCACCCTACCTTACCCGGTATGACGGGTATGGTTTTCAAGTAAGTGAACCCGACCGGGGTTCATAGCGGATTCACCAATACCCCGGTACAAAAAACCCGATTGGACCCAACCCGGTTTGAACCCAATTTGGAGTATGACCCCAAAACCCGGTTTGCCCGTTTGGACCCAATCCAATGTACAACACTTGGGCTTTGATCCAACCCAGCGTCTTTGCTACCAACTGAATTCGCCCTCCCTCTCCTCAGTTGTCGCCGGAGTCATGGAAGACATCGAGGATTTGTTGGTCGGCGGCGCCGCAGCCCCACCTGGTTTCCGACTACCAATCAGCGCAGCCGTCGGGATAAACAACAACAAGAACAAGAACAAGAAGAATAAAAGCAATACACTAGACCCATCATCCACGTCTCAAGTCCCTGGCACCCAGGTTCGATGGATATATTCGCATCCTGAGGGGTTAAATCTTGTATTTGTTCATTTCATCAACTGAGTTTCTTATATCTTCTTTCTTCTTACAGACCATTTTTCTCAAGACATTTGGGTGCTCACATAACCAGGTTTAAATTTCTAACACCATATATACGTCTATTACTTGTTCAGTTGGACTCGTATGCTTGCAGAAAGAGACGCAGTTGTTCAGTTTTCCTACAAATATGTTGCACCCACAACAACTTTGAGTTTGAAAAGTAGAGATTATTACATTAAAATTTAACATACTTTCGCCCTATTATCACCTCCTATAGCAGGAAAAATGTAACACCATTTGTGACTACCAATTTAACCGCTATAAGGTTACTCACATACCATATTGAATGAAAATACACATATAAAAGGCACGCGTAGCAAATCTTTTTATAAGTATGCCTAGGCTTAGAAATGTTACATCAGACTACTTTCTATCTGGTGTTGAGTTTTTTGTTGAAGGTTATCGTCCTCACTTCATCAGTTTGAGCTGTTTGTTTATTCGCAGAGCGATAGTGAGTACATGGCTGGCCAACTTTCATCATTTGGCTATGCTCTCAGCGACAATGCAGAAGGAGCGGATCTTTGGCTGATAAATACGTGAGTTATCTTTCCATGTAGTCTGTTTGCGTGTAAGAAGACAAAAACTATATAAAAGATTATAACAAATGAAATAAAAATTAAACTTATGTTGGTATTTTTCAGTTGAGATATAATCTTTGTTGATCATTGATACCTTTGCTTATGAGCACCAAGACGTCCATTGTACTGCTATTTAATGAATTTAGTGTTCTAATTGTTTGTATGAAATGAAAGATAATTGAATATACTGATGACTTAAGTTGTTTCATCTTTCAAGGTTTAAGTTAGTTTGTAAAGATGAGGTTCAAAAAAGGTTATTTGAGGAAAATTTTTAAGTTTAATTAAACGTCTTCTTGTTATATTTGGTGGTTTGCTGTGCAACTTTAATTCATCCTGCCTTGAGTCGTTTGGGGGCATATGTTATTGTGGTCAAATTAAGCTCTTATACTTTTCCGCAAAGAGAAAGAGCAATTTACCAAAGGTCCTTTATCATTTCTAAAAAGGAACTATAACTACTTTATTGCAGTTAGTTGTCTATATTCATATGTGATCCCCTTAAACTAAATTTTAATCACAACCCAAATTTACAAGTTGTGACATATTTATACAGAATATGAAAGCCAACCTTTGCTTGTTCAAAATATTGGCCATTGTTTAGTTTGTTTATAATATTTAGAGAACTCAATACTATTTTCTTTAACTACTGATCATTTTATGATGAAACAATGTTCTAGTAAAACATACGACAGACATATGTATGTATGTATAGATTGACGTCTTTATAATATAGTTGTACAGTAAAGTCCCCAAGCCAATCAGCAATGGACACATTGATATCTAAATGTAGAAGTGCAAATAAGCCACTTGTGGTGGCTGGATGTGTGCCTCAAGGAAGTAAAGATCTGAAAGAGCTTGAAGGTGTTAGCATAGTTGGTGTTCAGCAAATTGATCGGGTTGTTGAGGTTGTTGAGGAGACCCTTAAAGGTCATGAGGTTCGATTATTGAATCGGAAAACTCTTCCAGCACTTGATCTTCCTAAGGTATTATTTTAATGTTTTTGTACATTAAAGGGTGTTTAGTTGTGTTTTTTGAAAGTGATATTCGTTATTGAATAATCATAAAGATTAAAAGATATAGAAAATCATGTTCAGTTTTGCTTCTGCCTTTGAAGCTGTAATTGTAAGATGCTTGGGTGTTTGGCAAATTCTGACTTATTTAAAACTTGATAGGTAAAATGATCAGGATTTGACATTTTCATGAATGAGGTGAGATAGTCCAAATAAGAAGTAAAGAAAGGATGAATAGGTAATCTTGTTTTTACTCTTAGATTATTAGATGCTTGGGTTTCGGCAATTCTGATGATTTGAGATATAAGTAGATAGTTCATCCGAAGTTTGTGAAAAGTGAAGACTTTTTGTTTGAAATGGGATTAAAAGGCGCTAAAACTAGGATAGTAGAATGGATAAATAGATAAAAGCTGGTATGAAACTATGAAATTGATCAATAAACATTAAGAACTGGTTACTGTGAATTGAAATATCAATAAATTAGATAATAATTTCAAAAATGCAAATTCAAACACTTCAATATTTGTTGCAAGATTCAAATTTGGAAAGGGCAAAACGACATTTGTTCATGCAAACATATAAAGTTTGAATTTAATTATTTTGTAGTGCGGGCTTAATCTTGTTATTTTATAGATAAGGAAGAATAAGTTTGTTGAGATTCTTCCCATAAATGTTGGTTGTTTGGGGGCTTGCACTTATTGCAAGACTAAGCATGCCCGAGGTCATCTTGGAAGCTATACTGTTGATAGCCTTGTAAGTACTTTTCTGTCTAAACTTAATTTCTTGCATGGAGTGTTGGATGTATGTTTTTAATGTTGTCACATGATGTTAACTAATCCAAATCACATAATCAGCTATCACAGGCTGTAGGAGACACCGTCTTGATTTACTTTTGTTGTTGAAACTTTAATAAAATGATGTTTGGAGTGTTTAACAAATTCTGATTCTTTAAGGTACTACTAGATAAATTTACTAAAAGGAACATTTTTGTATAAAAAAGGACATCTTGTGTGGCATTAGGCGTTCCTTAAACACCTGTTGTCGTTTTAGCCTTCCTATGGCAGTAACAAGTCTCTCAATTTACTCTAATGAAGGGGTAAACAGGTGAATTTATATCACTCCTAGATAATGATTTTTTTGTGTATGATACTACTTAATGCAAAACTCTAATTGTGTGGCTCCAAAATAATAAATAACGAAAAACAAAGTCTGTTTATCATGCCAGAAAAATAACCAGATTGTTGGCTCCAAATTGCAAAACCAAACACCCTCTAAACTGATATCATTTATATAATAATCTTCAAAACTGCAGGTAGGACGTGTCAAAAGTGTTGTAGATGAAGGAGTCAAAGAGATATGGTTGAGTAGTGAAGACACTGGGGCGTATGGTATTATTTCATATTCTTTCTTCATCATCTTCTTCAATGTCTTACTTATAAATGGGTGAATTGTTATGTTTTACCACTATTGGGTCAAATTGGGTTAAACTAAAGAACAAAATGAAAAAGAAAATATGTCCAATATTAAAATTCTTCAACGGGTATCTAAATGCTTTAAAACCTACCCAAAGCCTTCGTTAAAAAATAAATTATGCTTTTGTTCCTTATGCCTAGGTGACATGAGGGCCCATTTTGCCTTTAACTACTTCAATCTCTATCAAGCTTGAATATGATTTGAAATGTGAACTTCATATCTATAGGTGTTTATAAAGCTTGAGTTTTGTGATTGTTATGCATGTGATGAAAATAGTAGATATATTGCAAAAGATTTCTCACTCTTTTCAACACAATCCTCAAGTTATTTATCTTTTTACTTTCTATTCCTTTATGATTGATGGGCTGTTAGGCCAAAGGTTATTTTCTTTGGCTGTGATTATCGTTTGGGTCCTTGTGATCACAGAAGGACAACTATTTTGGCTCATTAGTTTTGTAATTTCTCAAATAGTTGGCCCAATCCCATCCTTTTGTCTCAGTAAACTAAACATCTCATCCGGCCTTTATCTTCTAGCGCCTCAGATCATATAAATGTTACCTTTTTGCACCCCACTTAATTCCAAAGTAAACTAAAGCTTCTGATCTGTAAACCAGGGTACTTTTGCAAATGCCAAACATCTAAACAACCGCACATGGTCCAAAAAAGTTTGTCTTCGGTGAATTGCCTCATTGAATCATAGGATGTCAAATTTTTGAAAGATTGAATGGGCACCCTATTTAGTTAGACGTAGCGGGACACTATCACACACATACAAAACCAATAAAAAAACACAAGAGTTATAACGTGGTTAGTGTTGGGTGTAGGCTTCGGGTGGATTAATTTGGAGCAGTTGGGTTTTTTTTTAGAGACGTTAAAAATGATGAATCGACGTCGACTATAACCCCTAGCCTTCCAAGCTAACGATGCGGGTTCGATTCCCGCTACCCGCTCCGCTCGGCCGGCCCAAGTTCTAATTAGGCCTAGTTTAGTTAGATTATTAACTAAAGGGTTTAACCCTAATTGTAGTCTTTATATATTCCTTATTGTACTTGTAATCTTTATCACTCAATAAAAGAAAAACCCTAGTTGCCCCAAAGAGGACGTAGGTTGCACACCGCAACCGAACCTCTATAAATCTTGTGTCTCTGTTTATTGTTTATTGTTCTTAATTCGTGTGTTTCGTACCAGTTTGATCCTAACAGTTAGGTCAGTGTGACGTACGTCCGTGGGCTGCAAATGCTTCATATAGATTACAGAGATTACAATACATGACATGGACTAATTAAAATATGGGCCTAAGCCTAAAGCCTTTACAAACCCAACATTTAGCACATATGTGGAGTGTCAAGCAACCACTCCCCATATGTTTTGTGGTACTTTCATTGCCTTAAACATGTTAGTTGTCTCTAGTAAAATCTTGTCCTTTCGTTTGCCCGCCTCCTTTTGCTAAGGGGTGTAAGGAGCAGTGAGTTGGCGATGACTTCCTTTCCTTTCATAGATCTCATTGAACTCCTTAGCATCTTCAACTTCCTTCCATATACACTTTTCATCAATTGCTTGAATTTCTTGAAAATGTTGAAGGCTTCATCTTTGATCTTGATTGTGAAGCTCCGCAAGTATCTGCAAAGTTGGCAACAAAAAGAATGCATGAATAATGGGCCCACATAATTCTCCATGTACCAACTCCAAAGGCCGTGTTGCTTTGAAAGTGGTTTTATTAGGGAAAGGTTGTTTTGAGTGCTTACCCACAAGGCAAGATTAACAAACTTGTGCTTGATGATTGATAATTGGGATTTCTATTGCCATTTGTTTGGTTGTTAGGTTCTTTAATGAATCAAAAGTTAAATGACATCTAGATATGTTGTTGTCATGCTTTATCATAAATCCTAATTTGAAGGCAAATTAGAGTTCCCATAGTTGGAGCTATTTTGTAAAGTTTGTTATTCGATCTCTCAACCTTCATTAGCAAGTTACCATTTTTGCCTCGGCCTCTACTAGAGGCCTTACCTCGGCCTCTAATGTCACCACCGTAGCTGCCTTGTTTTCACCAAACGAGTTGGTTGACTTGTTGCTTGATCCCTGTTTAACCTAATTATGAAGCAATTACCTTTTGTTTTGCCCCCGGCTTCCTTCTAACGTAATCTCTATTCAAAAGCATTGAGTCTTTCAACTGCATCTTCGAAGGTCATATTATCCAAATCATCTGTTTGTTTGATTGTAATCATTAACCGGAAATCCGTTCTCCTTCTTGACCAATGTTGAGTCATCAAAGGTCGAACCAAGACTTGCTACATTTGAAACCATCCCTAACAGTTTACTCGCAAACTGATCAATGGTATCTTCATCCCTCAAAGTTAGCATTTTGAACTTATTTTTTTAAGCTGAAGTCTTGCCTTATGCACTTTTGGTTCCCCCACGTATCAGGCCTTCAAAAAATCCTAGATTTCCTTTACGAATCTGTATTGAGTAGTTTGCAGAAGGACCAATTTCTAAACTGCTTGAAACAAGAAAGACCTTGCTGATTTATTTTTCTTTTCATTGACCGTAGCTGCTGACGCCTCCCAAATGCCTTGATCATCCATAATTGCTTCATGTAACAATTGACCAAGTAGTATAATTTATTCCAGTCAGCTTTTGTGGCAGCCACAATCACACCTTGGTTCTAGAGAGGAGCGGTTTCTTCAGCCATGTTAATACTTGATCGATTTATTTTCTAGTAGGCAACTAGGGATTGGCTTTGATGCCAATTGTGGTCCATGCTTTCTTTTCTTCCCTACACTCACTTGTGAAAGACAAAAACACAAGAACAACACAAAATTTGAGGATAACTTCCTTGACTCTCATTTATCAATAGTAAAAAAAAAAGCTTAAGAAAAAAATACAATTACTCCCGGTATCTACTCTACTCTACTCTGGCTTAACCTCCAAGCTAAGTCAAAAACAAATTAGACTTCTAAAGTAAACTCTTTATTCTAGGAAACAGATAAACCCTTTCATATAAATAACACAAAACAACCCAGTTGACTTTTCAGTCGAGTTGACCCACATGACAATTAACACAAACAATTTTTTTTTTCAAAATGCAAACTTTAATATCTATCTTCAACAAACTTTAATATAAACACTACTATGTATGTGTACTAGCCCTAAATCTTTTAGAAGTATCATAAAACAAGTGGTGATTTAGAACTCACCTTTGAAACTTCAAGGAAACCCTAGGAATGCATCTCCTACTTCGCGAATTTATAAACCAAAAACGAAGATTTAAACTTTATCATTTAGTTCTTTCTAAATGAGATATGAACATGATTTCATGCATAGATTTGTCATAACGTGATTAAAATCATAATTCTCTTACATTTTCTTGCTTTTGAAGCTTCCTCTCTCTAGGTTTATTTCTCTCTCTCTTCTTTGTGTGAAAATGAAAGAGCAAAGGAGAGGGGTGGCGACCACCTTTCAGTTTATAGGAATGGATTAGGGTTAAACCCTTTTTAATTACCTTTGCCCCTTAAAGTTTTGCCATGTTACTCTTTTAACCCTAAAACTTTTAAACTTGTCTTTTGTTGATAAAATGGGATGTTTCAGCCATTTAATGCTATTCTAGCTGGTCTAAACATTCTCATCAAGCTAGTGAAGCTCTCTAGCATTGTAACGCGTTTACATTGTTCATATTTGATTTGTTTGCTCCTCAATTCTGGCTAAATTTGAAGTTTTAGTTATTTGAGCAGCTTGCAATTGATTATTACACTTGCAAGAAGAACGGATGCCATCATTGTTAAGGTTTAAATTTTCTCTCAGACCCCAGCTATTACCAGACATTTGTAGAACATAGCCTCTAACTCACATACACTATTATTTAGGCTTCCAAAATTCATTGTTCTCTTTTGAAAGGTAGGAGTGTGTGGGGCATCCCCAATGATTCGCTGAACTTGAGAAAGAAGCTCCACCCGGGAAAAGAGTGGAAAACCACTCAAGTCAGAGGTCGCATTGAGATCTTCTATCCAAGCTAAGATTCTGCTCGTGAGTGTAGTGGTATAAGCCTGCTTAACTGTGAGACTGACCGGTCGAACGGAGACTGTAAAGGAATAGAGAGTAATTTGTATATTAGATGTATTAATTACAATCAGGAAACACCTCAATATATAGAGATGGTAAACCCTAATCTAAGGCCCATGGGCCAACATAATGGGCTAATATAACCGGACAAACTAAACTAATCTATTTACATTAACACTCCTCCTCAAGTTGATGCATAGATGTTAATCATGCCCAACTTGTTACATATAAAATCTATTTGAGTCTTTCGTAGTGGTTTCGTGAAGATATCAGCAAGTTGAAACTCTGTCTTAACATGGATTAGTTGAATGGATGTCGCTTCAACCTTCGTACCAACTACCCGATCCCTGATTAGATGACAATCAACTTCTATATGTTTGGTTCTCTCATGAAATACTTGATTCTTGGCTATGTGAATAGCAGATTGATTATCATAATATAACCTCATCAAGTTATTTGAAATAGCCCCAAGTTCTCTGAGGAGACGACGGACCCAAATCATCTCCGATGTAACATCTGCCATGGCTCTGTACTCAGATTCAACACTAGATCGAGACCCTGTGTGTTGTTTCTTGCTTTTCCAAGACACCAGATTTCCTCCAACGAACACACAATATCCAGTTGTAGACCGTCGTGAGATAGGGCAACCTACCCAGTCGGCATCCGAAAAGCCTGATACTCTACCATCTCCTTCGTTAAAGGCGCCCTCACGTAAGTGACCTTGATCAGAATACAAAATCCCCAACCCTGGAGTGGTTTTAAGATACCGTAATACACGTAAAGCAGCATCCCAATGTTTTGTGTATGGGGCGGCCATAAACTGACTTAGAACACTAACTGCAAAGGAGATGTCCGAATGAGTGACAGTCAAATAGTTAAGTTTCCCAACTAGCCGTCTGTATTGCTCAGGATCCTTCATCGGGCTCCCATCTTCTGGAAGCAGCTTTCCGGTAGAGAGCATTGGGCTATCTACTGGTTTGCAGCCCAATAGACCGCATTCAGATAACATATCAAGAACATACTTTCGTTGTGATAGGAGAATTCCCTGTGGAGAACGAGATACCTCTATACTAAGAAAGTATCGGAGTCGGCCAAGATCCTTAATCTGAAACTGTGACTGAAGAAACTGTTTGAGATTTGTGATCCCAACTTCATCATCCCCTGTAATTATTATATCATCCACATAGACAACCAGAATAATCCTTCGGCCTTGGTGATGCCTAAAGAACACAGAATGATCATAGGCACTACGAGTCATCCCAAATTTTCCCATAACATCA
>BJCM01271986.1:3024-25066 GCA_018326385.1 Flaveria bidentis | reverse complement strand
CATAAGTGTCTTACTACAATTCTGGCAGAATATAATCTTACTTCAACCGACCATAACTTGATCATAACAAACTAAATTTGAGTAAACTCAGACTCCAATGTTAAGTTCATTGAATTACCTTTTCAACGACAGTTTATACGTCTTCAAACTCAATCGGACGACTCAACAATAGCCTTCACAAGATAAGTGCGCATTTCAGCAACTTCTGTCTTGTGCTACTTGTTTGACCTATTTAAAGATCTTTTCATAAAAATGTTTCTGAATAAAAGTTGTCCAAGAGACTTTGAAATAATCAAGTATAAATTTTTATAATTTTATGAAACCATTTGCTATTTTTAAAACCTGTTCAAACACATACCAAACATTATGTCCAAAATCTAAAATTGATGCAATAATCCTTTTTCAATCTACCTTTCGCTTTTACCATTCTCTAAACGTCCTAACTTCTTGTAATGAATTCCAACCTCAAGTTATTTTTTTATCATTTAGGATATCACCTTTGACTCTTGACATCCAAGCTTTCTTATGTACTCTACAACCATCACTATACTTGTGAGTCTTTCATGTGAGTTCTCCATGCCCCATTTTTACTTTATTTCACACCTTTTGGGGTGAAACATGTTAACTTTATAAACTTACACTTGTAAACATCTTGATACTTGTAAATGACATGCAATTCATCTTTACTTTTTTGTCATGGTTATTTGTGTTATTGTAAGTCTTATATGAGATACATATTTTGTTTACAATCATTAACTATTGCTAGCCAGGCGACGTCTTAGATCTTTGGGCCTGACAAGCCTATTTGGTGCTAAAGCCGATGTATTGCCGGCTCCTGATGACGTATGCTTGTTCATCATAAGAACCAAATACACTTAGACAATCATATATACTTGTAATCAAGTCGAGGTTTGGTTGTAACTGTATGTGTTCTATAACCTTGCTAACTCATAACCATCGATATGAATTGCTACTTGTAAACCATTATATATATATATATATATATATATATATGTGTGTGTGTGTGTGTGTGTGTGTGTGTGTGTTTAATCCATGGGAACTCACCAACTTTCAAAGTTGATCCTTTATTTTTAAAATATTTTATAGGACTTGGACTTAGATTAATTGAAAATATTATGTTATTGGTTGTATCTTGATTGTTTTGTAATGATATAATTGTCTTGTAATGTTTAATAAAAATAATATTTAATATTATTTCAACTTATTAGTTCCATGTGCTATAAAAAATCGTTTCACATTCGTCCGCCCCTATGATTCCGCCGTCGGTCGGGGTGTGACACATACCCTGCTTCCAAGATGGTTTTTCATGTTGCTTCCTATTATGCCACTAAATTTGTATTTTTTATTGATTTGCTTGATTTTTATGACTCTTCTCATTTTTGATTCCACTAATTTTTACAATTTTATTCATTTGTATATTTTCAAGTGATTATTTGTTGGGTGTCGAATCTAGCAAATAAATAATAAAAATGTGAACCTACCGTACACACACTAAGGATAGTATGAGCGGAAGTAGAGTTCGTTTCCTCAGGGATACATGTCAATTATTTTATACCAAAAACGTTTTAGCACAGTTACTTTGATTGATTATGGACTAAGGAGGGTGAGGGTTTTAATTAAAGACTAAAACTAAAAGTAAACTACATAAAGTAGAAAAATTCTAGTGACCCGACACGGCCGTGTCAAAACTGTAAAGGAAATTCCACGCGGCCGTGTTAAGGTTTTGCTGGAAAAACGAAAATTGACATTTTTTTGTATTTTTTTAATTATGAAATAGAGATTATTGAAGACGTTAATTAAATGGTGAAGTAAATTCAAATATAAAAACTAATTCCAACACTAAGGTAATTTCTTGACTCGATTTGGCTTACGATCATTAACGATTACGGTGCAATGACAATTTTCAATTTATGGTTTGTATCGATACTAGACATCACGCCATTCGGATATCCCCTCTATCTAATTTCCAATAAATCGCAGTTCGTAGATTGGAGCCAACCTGCTACTCTAAGTTCACGACGTTCGGATCTTAGCATGCGGGTTGCAACGATAGAAGTATCGATTATAATTAGACACACACGCCGTTCGGTATGCCTGACTAGATTGTATGATTCTATAACGAGAATGAATTCATAGACAAACTCAAACCGTTAATTGTTCCTTATATCAAAAAGCAAAACTTGATTAGGGTTTTAAATTTTGAAGAACTTTATTAGAAAAATTAATAAGTTGATCAAGTTTATTAACCATCTAATATATACCGGATTGGATCTGGGTTTAAGATCAAGAATCAAACAAACAAACCACTAAAATAAAAACATCTCATAAAAAGAGTAATCCACTTCAGGGTTAAAGTTTGGTTTTCAGTAATCGTTTAGTTCAACTTGGTGGAAAATCCTTAACGGGGATTCTATACGTGTAATGATTAAGTGATAATGATAATCAAGGCTTAACAGGTCTTAATACACAATACCAATTCAATTAGTAACCAAAACTCTACAACCATACGATTCGCGCAAGATCATACAACATTCAAATAAAGGTCAACCAACATAATTGTTTAAATAATCAAAACATAAGTTAACATATAAAAGAACTTAAAGGGTTCTAAAGTTCAATCCCAACACAAGTCTAACAAGAACGAGAACCTAATACACAAAACCCATTACCGGAAGTAGATCACGAGAAGTTTAGTCGCTCATTGTTCTTGAATGATCTTCAAAATTGTTGTTGAATTGCATCCCGAATTATTGAATGGTGTTAGAATGATGTAGAATAGTGAATCACAGGTCTAGAAACACCCAAAATTTGTCTCAAATCGTCCTAGATCGAATGGGGGGCAAGTGGTGGGTGAAACCTAACAAAAACACGATTTTATAGGTGTTTCCCGGAGGCTCTGGCGTAGGCTACGCTAGCCAGCGTAGCCTACGCTGGAGGGTATTCTGCTGTTTTTTGGCTGATGCTGGCGTAGCCTACGGTGGCTATAGTAGGCTATGGTGGAAACTTTTCTGCTGCATTTTGAATCTTCGTTTCTTGACCCCTCCAACGCCTTGTATCACCATGGAAGCTTCCAACTTGGTTATTTTTCCTACAAAATCACTTCAAACTCCTAGTTAACCTATTTAACATGATCAAATGCATAAATAGGAGTAATCAGACTTAATACTTAACATTTAAACACTTAAAATAGCATTTCAACACAACACAATTACGAAACATAAAACATACACGACATAATAGTGAAACATCCCAATAAAATATAACTAACCAAATTCTATCAAAAAGGATAGAACTAATATAACCTAAAACATGATAAAATCCTTGCACAAACACAACGTAAAGCAAACAAAATATAACCTCTAGACAGACCTAGGGCGGTTGCAGCTGAAAATCAACACCTTTGGAACCTTTAGGTTTTTGTTGAAAGTTTGGAGAGAGTTTACTGAATCACCTGAGTCATCATCGGAAGGGTCAAACTTATAGCTGTTAACATCACAACTTTCTTTGTCGCTATTAGGCCTTGTAGGAATTGCATCAGGTGTGTCATCTGAACTGTTAATCTCTACAACCTCATCCCACTTCCAATTTGACAGATTTTCAGCTTTTTTTTTGTTTTTTTCTTGCCTGGAATCCTGAAAAAAAAATATTAAAGTTAATACACAAAAGGAACAAAGAGTTAGCCCATTAGAAATATAAGCCAAAAAGAAAACATAAACTATTGTATACATGTAAACTAAAACAACTCACCTCAACACCAAATTCATGAGAAGCTGTGAAACATAGGCTTTAAGATATTATGTGTAGCTAAGAACATCCAAACTCTCATTATCCAAGTGCTGTCATTAAACAAATGCTTCCATTAGAAGGCCCAAAAACAGAAAACATAAAGAAATTATAAAAGCTCTACAAAATAATGAGCAAACTTTTGATTTTTTGATAATAACTCACATTTTCCTCTCGAACGAGACTTTTGATGGATTTATTATCCATCTTGAAATATCATAAGAATGGTTGAAACATTTTTTCCAAATGCACTATTTTGCCCTTATATAGGCAGAATATAATATAACTACTCACCTCACTAACTATTTTTTGCCAAAATAAGAGGAATATTGACCAATCGGCTTGTGTTCGAACTACTTGTTTAAACTGCCACAGTTTATGCGTTAGTGGGCTGAATACATAAAATAAGACTAATTATTTAAATCATTGAAAAACTGTTGAAAATTGTGTATTATTGAATTTATATAAATATCGATGCCAGGTAAATTAACTAAACATAAAAACCTCTTTTATTGTTCATTAATTGTGTTTTTATATATACGGTTTTTTTGCTAAATTAGACATTATCTATTCAACTTATCTTTCAAAAACGTTTTTATTAATGGTAGTTTATAAACGTTTATCAATATATTATATAGTTGTTTCATTATTTTTAAAAACCATTTTAAGGTAAGTTTTATATATGTTACTTTTATATAATTTGTTCTTAAAAGTTTATGTTATAAAAATTTCAGGCCATCATGCATCGACTGACACGAGTGTATTACGTATATATATATATCAAATTTCAGAAACATTGTGAATTTTCGTAGATTGTGTTAACTATTTGTACTTTATAAAATATTAAGGTGCATAGGTATTTTTATAACCATAAATGTTTTTGTTTTATCTATTTTAAATTGTATCACAACCTGCTAATATGAGAAGTGCTGCAAAAGTAACTGCAGGGGAACACTGCTGCCAAAAGTTCTTGTAACCTCTCCTAAACCGTAATTTTTGTGTTAGTGGACTGATTTCATAAAATAAAGTTGATTTAAATCATTGGAAAATCGCTGCAAATTGTGTATTATTGAATTTATATAAAAATCGATGCCATGTAAATTAACTAACCATAAAGACCTCTTTAATTGTTCATTAATTGTGTTTTTTATATATACTTTTTTTTTGGTAAATTAGACATTATCTATTCAACTTATCTTTCAAAAACGTTTTTATTAATTGTATTTAATAAACGTTTATCAATATTATATAGTTGTTTAATTATTTTTAAAAACCATTCTAAGGTAAGTTTTATATATGTTACTTTTATATATTTTTTTCTTAAAAGTTTATGTTATAAAAATTTCAGGCCATCATGCATTGACTGACACGAGTGTATTACGTATATATATATATATATATATATATACATACCAAATTTCAAAAACATTATCAATTTTAGTAGATTGTGTTAACTATTTGTATTTTATAAAATATTAAGGTGCACTGGTATTTTTTTATAACCATAAATGTTCTTGTTTTTATTTATTTTAAATTGTTTCACATATGAGAAGTGCTGCAAAAGTAATTGCAATGGAACACTGCTGCAAAAACCTCCTGTAACCTCTTCTGAACCGCTATAACTCCCCAAAACTAACGAATAACCGTTAAAACCGTCGAGTTTAAACGGTCAAAATTTAGTTTTAGTCTGATTCAACGGTCCAGATTGATATTACCAGCGGTTACACTAACCACTGATAATATAATATATAATACGGTACCTCATCATACCTTGGTATTCTTAGACTAAAATCGAAGGATATGCAATTGGACTACTCTACTTTATGCGACTAAAGTCTAGTCACGATTCTAAAAGTTTTATTAAAAAAAACCGTTGACCTACAAACCCTCCTAGACTCTCTATTATACTAAAATCTTGCTTTGCTAAATAAGCTAATCTCCTTACCAAGTCAACTCAAATGCCTAATTACATACCAAATAAAAAACTAGCAAAGATCTAATATTTTTAAGCATTATGCGATACACAAAATCTTCTGGATCTTCCAAATCAATTCTTTTATGATTTTTCTTTCAAATTTTTTACTTTAAAACCTTCAAGTAAACTTATCATTTAAATACGAAACTTCCATCAAGTATAGTATCTATGGCAAGTGGTTATTACCTATATTCAACATAACTCGCTCCAAACGTGACACATCCTATTAAAAAATATCCAATCAGCCAAACATCATAATTTAAAATAAATTTGATGGTACAATTTAGGTTTAAGTATCTAACACAAGTAAACGTATGGAACGGAATGAAGCCTTGTTTATGTTTGTTCTTTAAGAATTAAACGTGTCACAAACACATAACCGAACAAAAATCCTTGTTCATGTTCGTGCATTAAGGTATTGAAATTGTTCACCAACATATACCTGAAAGGTTCTTGAACACAAACGAATATATATAACTTAGAACTTAATATTATTAATCACAAACTTAAACATGTTAAATAAATATAAAGTGAAGCACTTATCATAATAATATTGCGGGAAGTACACGAACATAAATAACTATAATGTATAAATATCAGGCTAACTAAAAATTAAAATTTCTAACTTATTCAAAGATTAGATAGATTAATTAAAATTGAAAGTGACAAAATATATAAATATCAAACGAGGAAACATGAATGTATATAAACAAAGATAGACGAACAAATGTAAACACATATCTTACCGAACATTCATAAACACAAATTAACACAATTCACAAATTATTCGTTGAACATTCCGCTACGAACGACCCAAACAGTAATAAAATTCTTTTATTAGAAAAAAAAAAGTGTGCTTTGTAAATCAAATCCCAAGTGGCTAAGCCCGGTTCCAAGAGTGAATTAGTTTTTGAAATTCAAGTCCACGGGAACCACCGTCTTCCAAGGCAGCCTTGGCCCTCGCACTCATCTCTAACGTCCGTTGTCTGATCGTTGTCCCCTCCGCCCCTACCATCAATCCCCTCACCTTCTCCGACACTTGGTCCGCACTCACAAACCCATCCGACGCCATAGTACTCACCCCCACCGCCACCTTAATCTCTTCAACAATAAACGCCCTGTTCATCTTCTGCTCCTTGTACTGCGGCCACGCCACCATCGGGACACCCGCAGCCACCGACTCCAAGATGGAGTTCCACCCACAGTGGAACATAAACCCACCCACCGACTCATGCCCCAGTATAGCCCGCTGAGGCGCCCAGTTCTTCACCACTAGACCCTTACCCCGAGTCCTCCCTAGAAACCCTTGAGGAAGAACAGCCTCAAGGTCCACCTCCTTCACACCTGACTGCCACCGCGGATCACGCACCACCCATAAAAACCTTTGACCGCTTCTTTCCAACCCAACACCTATTTCCTTCACCTGCTCTTTACTGAACACACACGCACTCCCGAAGCACACAAACACTACACTCCTACCTGGTTGTGAGTCGAGCCATTTTAAGCACCCGCTAGGATCCGCTGCATCATGATTATTATTATTATTATTATTACTACTACTTATGGCGTCCGCGATCAAAGGTCCCACTAGATAAGCAGGCGGTGTGCTAGGTCCCTCCGGGATGCATTTACCGCCCTTGAGGGCCTCAAAAGCTCGTTGTTCATACCCGACGAAGCTGTTTACGATGAAGCCCGAAGATTTGGCCATGTTACTGCCAAGTTTTGAGAAGTTTTTGTAGGAGTTGCATTCTGGATCTAGCAAGTGTTTGCCGACATCGGAAGCAAGGATGGGAGGCACTCCAGGAATATCCAAGTAAACATGATTTACATCTAATTTAATGGCAGCTGGTGATGGTTTGTAGACGGTGGTGAGATAGAGGAGCTGGCAAAGGGTGGAAACGCCGCTGGTACCGAAGTAGTAAGTCGGTAGGTTGAGACCTGTAGAGACTTCAAAAGTAGCATTTGATAGTATATCGAGGATGACGGCTTTGATGGTTGATTTGTGGGAGATGGCTACGAGGGTGTTGTGGATGATCGGGTTGTAAAGCTCCGGGATCCTGAAAGCAAGGTCAATGAAGTCGGAATGCAAGTCATCCTGCGGGAGGGGGAGGGTGGGGAGGTGGTGGAAGGTGATGAAAGGGGTGGTGGGAGAGATGCTGTTGATGTAGTTCTCGGTGGTGCCGGTATCAACAAGTGCCGGAGTTATGAAGATGACAAAAGACAGCGAAGGGTGGTGGACGTGGGTCAGTTTTGCCAGCTCCACCATAGGACCAATGTGGCTGATTGCCGGAAATGGATACATAACCACCGTTGCAGATTCCATTGCTCTTCTGCTTAAGTTATGACTTATGGGTGTTGGATTAATGTCACTTTTTTGTTTTTGGGGATTATGTAAGTAACTAAAATCACAAGTCATACACGTAGGTGGCAAGATAGTGACTTTTACTTGCCCATCTAATCAAACCTAAAAAAATCTTATTTTAATTACAAAATTATAAAATAAAACTAACATGATCAACGTCTATGGAATAAAATAGTATTTAATTTTATAAAAAAATGTTCTAATAAAATTATCATAACTAGTTTTATTATATCTATGTAGATGCTGATGATTTGTATCGAATTTGAATGATTTGAACAACACTTGATCCGAACAAGAAGAAGTGATAAGAAAGACGAACCAAACAAAAATGACTTATAGAGAAGAGTATAGACATAATTGTTAGAACACGATGATCATCCAGTACAGTGTATTTTCATTAAATGCACTAAATGCCCACCGACAACCATTCTCAAAAAGATAACCTATTATATATATATATTCTAATAATCAACGTACAAATTTTAATCCACGTAATACAACAATTTAACTTTTTGTGAAATTTTATTTCAAACCCTAATACTTTTACATTTTACAATTTAACTCTTATGAATTTTCATTTTTGATTTTGTTCTCCTATATTTTTTCATATTTTACAAATTTTCCATTTACATGTTGGTATAAATTTAGAGAGTTACACATCAACGTTGTTGCGTTTACTTTTTCCGGTTTAACGTCCACATCACAACGTGCTAATCCAACATCGTCTTAGTTATTGTTTTTAATGTTTTACGTTTCACGTGCGAGGTTTGATGTTTTTACGTCTACTTTCCGTTCGGTTTTATTTATTTTTATTTTTTAATACAAGTTTTCCGGTGTTTGTGGTCGCTGATGGTAATGTGATATTGGTGTTACATTGCACGGTTTTACGCTCCTGTCATAACACGAGGGGCTTAATTCTAGTTAATACTAAACACGAGTATTATCAAAACTTACTCTTATGCATGAGTTTGGTTAATGGGCATCCCTCTTCCCCGTAACGAAACTAACGGCTTGTTACTTGTGTAGAAAGTACGATGAAGGCTCGCCTAGATCTTCAGAGGAATTCAAAATCGCAATTGATTAATTGAACCATTAGTTTGTAGAAGCTATTAGAAACAAGATAACCTCAAGACTCCCCTCGATATCCATTCAAGCTTGGTTTATGCGGGATTGTTGTGGTGTATTTCTACATATGCTTTATTTAAACTTTACTTTTTCATTTGTATCATGTTTATGTAATTCAAAATTTTAAGTATGAAGGTATATAACCCAAATTTAATTTGTGTTTAACCCAATAAAATTTGTGTAAAATAAATCGATTGGAAAAGACTTGCAATCATATTAGTCGCTAGATATGTATTATGTATCATGGCCATGTTTGTCAAATAAAAAAAATAATTTTTTGACTTTTGAAGAGGTAAAAAGACTAAAATACACCTTCAGAAAAGTTAAAAAGTTAAAAAATTTGACTTTTTAATTTTTTTAAAGAGGTATTTTGGATTTTTTACCCCTCCAAAAAATAAAAATTATTTTGTTTATTTACCAAACACCCACCGTATGTGTGTCACGAGGGTGTGCTAAAATAGTGATAGGTATAAAAAACCACTCCTATAGAAATTATAAAATAACCGTTATGATATGTTTTAGGGTTTTGAATAAAAAATATATTAACGTGTATAAAAGAATAATTTTGTTATACTTTACTCCTCTGAATTATTTGAAGATATATTTTCTTCGGTTTACTTAAAAATGTTTAACTAGTTCCTATTTTATTTGTAAATTGGATCTAGTAATTGTGTTCTTGGATGGATCATATCCTTTTGAGTGAGCTACAAGTTATCAAAAATGAAGTAATTTCATTTGTTATTTTCTTTTGTTAATCAATTTTAAAAGTTAGAATTACTGTATAATAACCTAAAGTTAAACATCATAGTCCTGTTATCCGATATGTTACATTTATTTAACATTTAATTATTTCTTTTTTATGGTTCTTTGTCTTAACCAATGAATAAGCCTCAGGTATACAAATGCAAAAGGTAAAACTATATGAAACTTGCGACTCTTTAATCAAGTTCCTTAAGATCTGAGTCTTACAATTAATTATTTGATATTTATTATATCCAAGTTGTTCAAATTGGATTACGATGCAAAATTTAATGGCATGATAACAAATATATCATGTAACTCAATAATTTCATGATAAAGTTAGGTCACTACATATTCATATTTTAGGTTTTTAGTTTATAAGTACATATATGATTTTTTCTATTGGGGATTAGATAAATAAAAGATCGGTTATATCATGATTAAAATCCAAATATTAATGTTTCTAGTGATCCTTCACAAGTTCTCTCTGGTATTACCTCAAAGTGTACAAAATGTCTCACATGTAAATCGAAGCAATGATATACATGCTTAACCTGAAAATCATATATCCTTGTTTTTCTTAATAAACATACATTACATTATATAAATGTAATATTAATGACTAGTTATGTTTACAGATATTAACAATTTTACATACCGTCACTTTTTGTTTTTCCATGCAATCTCGGATTTCAAAAAGTCATTTACAAAATATACATGCTTACATAATTAAATCCAATATCACTACAAAAAATGCCTGTGTGTTTTCCGATGGTGTTAGGACCGGATCGGTCCGGCCGGTCCAACCGGTCCGACCGAGGATCGGCTAGGTGGTCAGTCTGGTTCGCTATGGTTCGTTTTGGGTTGTTCGAACCGGGAACAATTTTTTTATTTAATTTTAATGAGTAAAATCAGGGTGTTAAACCATAAATTAATGTGTTGGATATACGAATATAGTTAAGTTTTATATATAACTATAAAATACATATATATAAATCATATATAAATGACTTATATTTACTTATATATATAACTATACTAGTTGGAAATGCTCGTGCGTTGCGGCGGTACGGTTGTTGCATGATTTTTTGGGAATTTGATTTTAGTCAGTATCGGCTCGGTGCGTTATGACGTAAATTAAAAAATCAACACATAATTGTTGAAAAAATTGAATAAAAGAAAATAATTACGTATATTACAAAAGTCTTTAAGACAATTATATTATCCCAATAAGAATAGTAAAAATATGAGTGGTATTTATGGTCGAAATCACTTATTACCTAGATTTTAGGGAGATTTATTTTATGAATGTAGGTTAGAATTTTATGATCATCGGAATTAGTTTTTGGTTGTGATTTGTATATACCGAAGAAAGTTAATGAAGAAATTATCACCACAAATTATCATCTTGATTGTTATTCAGCTTTTAACAATTGATAAAGGAAATGGAAAGATGGATTAGTGCTCAATCACAATATATAAACGACATTGAAAGTAAATGACGATTTTGTTTGACCACGTGTATATGTTTTAGCATTTGTGTTATAAACAATCATATATTATACTTTATTGTAAGGACATTAATGAAATAAAATATTTAATTTTTTGAAATTTAAGCATTACTTTTCATAAGGATGTCTTAATCCATATGTAAAATTATCATTCTATCCTCCTCTCACTATTATTGTAAAAAATATAAATAAATATTAAACTTAGAATATGCCCCTAGAAAAATATTAGTATTATAGTTATTATAAATATGAAGATTTATATAAGTTATATACTTAAATATTTAAATAAAATTATATACTTAATTAAAATATTATTTAGTTATAAAAATATAATTAGTAAATATCAATTTATAGTATCATATATAAAATAAAAATTAATGAAGTGAATTAAATAATATCATATTATTAAATAATATATTAATAATGTTTATTAAATACATGAAATAGACAAGGGCAAAAATATTAAGTTTTATAAAATTTAATAGATAAATTTACCATATTACCTCTAAAGTATTTTAAAACTTTAATCAAATCCATATTCTACCCCTCTTAAATGTGATGCACTCATTTGTACATGTTGCTTTAAAACTTGTATTTTTGGTAAAATTGTATCTCTATCCAGAGAGATATATTATTTAGTAGTATAGATATATAATATGCTATATATAAATTATGACGTCATCCGGTTCTTAAATTTTATCTAATCGATCTGACCACCAAATCAGTAAGAAATCCGGTTCAATATTTGATACAGTTCGATGTTCGATACGGTTTTGAAAAAAGTAGTGTTTTTGTTAAGTTAATATTCAATTATTGGTATAGTTGTGATTGGGAGCTGTATTACATTCTGAATAGAATATTCGATAAGAAAAGTACAAGCACCATAAGCTTCTTCCATCACGAAAGCACTCTTTCCTTTTATATTACATCATCGGATAAAAAGGAACCGCGATAAAGGCCCTCTCTCCGTCGTCTCCGACGACTACGTGAATTTCTAGTTCACTGATCTCCAATCAACTCGGAAATGCTGGTAATTGAACCGCCAACCGCCTTCCGGATTCCCGCCGTCCGATTTGCTCGTGATTGCAGTCTCCTCTCTCACTCTCGCACCTTAATCGCACCCTGGTATATCTCGCATACGATACAATTCAGCTCTTACTTTACGGTTTTGCTTCAAGCAAATTGGTTTAGTGTTTCTTTCAAGTAACTAACTAATTTCTGTTATTGACCGGTAAATAAATGTAGAACACGAACTTTATTAGTTACAGCTGATATATGAGTGAGTGAGTGAGTGAGCGAGCGAGCTTAATCAGTTAGGGCTTCAGGATTTTGGGGATGCTAATTAGTTATGATTCATAACTTATGATTAACATGTTTTGCATTGTGATTGTTTTGCTAGCAATAAAATCACGAGAAGGAACAATTTCTCGAAGAACAGAATTAGGGCTTCGGCGGAGGAGCTGTCAGGTCCAGTGAAACAAGCGAAACCACAGCGGTATCATCCGTCTGAGGACATTTCGGATTCCGAAGAATCAGATGAGAATGGGGACGCCATACTTGGACCTGCTGAAACTAGCAGGACTGTTATTGAGGTAACGGTAGCAACTTCTTTTTTAGAATTTCGTAGCAACTTAATGTGGAATCTTAGGTGTTTCTTAGTTTGGGATCATAATGTGTATTTCACTGTAGGTAGATCTTTGATGCTAGCAGATAAAATTATCAGTAAAATCTTGTAAACAAAGTCATAACATTTGTTTAAATAGTTTCCTGGTAGAATTCTTTTGGCTCCTTGAATGAGATGTGTCGCTGTTTTACTTACCATTTGCGTATCAGGTACGTCCACCATAATAGGTGCATGTATTGTTACTTACGCCTAAGAAAAGGAATGTTGTATATAGTGAAATACTGAAATGGAAATATCACAACAACGTCTACTTGCTGTGGATCATCAAGGAAGCTATTTATGGACAAATAATGTGATTTGAGTTAGGAACATGAGTTTCTCATTTGGCATAAACCTTTGTACATTCTCATGATATTGTAATCCAAAAGGTGTTGTAACTGTGTAGAATTTGCTTTGGATCAAAGTAGCGCTATCTACCTCAGGTTGTTGTGTGGCTTAAGTTGTAATGTTCTGTTTATTGCTTTATAAAACAAATTGATCATTTAGAGAGTCAATTAATAGCAGCAGGAAAACGGCTATGTGCCTCTTTTTCTTTTGGTGAACCTGCCTGCTGCGAAATCCACATCAGCTTCCATCTTCATACACGTGAATTGACTTTTAAAGAAGAACATCTGCTGGATGGCTACAAATTGCTGATCATTTATGCACTGCAGATTTATCCATATAACATATGGTATTGACTGCTAACGTGTTACTTTTGTCAGGTAAACAGCAAAGCAATGCTTATGTTTTCAGGTGTGGTTGGTGATGGAGTCCATGAGAATATTTTCTGGCCAGATTTGCCTTATGTCACCGATGAACATGGGAGTAAGTTATCCTCTCCAATCCTGTTGCGTGATTTCTTTTATGGAAACTTGTCCTTTACTTAATTTCCTGTTCTGATGCCTCAGGTATATATTTTCGAGTGAAAAATGATGAAGACATTCTTCAAACTCTTACTTCCGAGGATACCCTTGTGGTAAGGAACATGAATTTAGGGTTCATATCTTACTCAGCCTGTTCAATTGTATCCAATTTTCTTGATAACATCATCTGTCCTTTGTGGAAAAATAACCTAAACGTACTCGAGATACTATGCATTGGCCTTTGGGCAATGACACATGATTACATTAGTCACCTTAAATGGCCGTTTTCCACAAATCCTGCTTTTTGTTTGATGCGTTGGACATATGGTTATGTCTCAATCCAAGGTTATGATGTTCTTTTGCCATTTCATTTTTCCTACTGCAAATTGTTAACTAACAGTAGCTTTACTAGTAATAAACTAAAGATTGGATCATCATAGTTGCATACAAGAAGGTTATATAGTTTTCTTTGAGGTAATTCTTCTTTTCGGGACTGAAGGAGTATATATCTCTTAATCTAAATGCAACACTCTAACCTAAAGTAGGGTAGCAGATGGTTATATAGTTTTCTTTAAGTAATTCTTCTTTTGGGAACTGAAGGAGTACATATTTCTTAGCCTCAAATGCAACACCCTAATGTGCAGTAGGAAATTGTCGCATTAACCTTCAAATCAACTTAATCATGAAGTTATTAGTAGTCTATAACCCTAGTTTTTCAAACGTCTTAATGTCTTACTATTGTAAGTTATAAGCCATGTTGTTCCATGTCACAACCTTAAATGCATACTTGTAATCCCTAACATGCCAAAATCACAATCCACAGGGGATGCTTGAGCCATACCCACTACACCTCAAAAGGTCACCACTCTGATACTATTTGCAACTCACTAAACCCAAAGTAGTAGGCTGGTTAAATAACCTCCAAATCAACCTAAAACCACATAGAGAAGTTATTTGCTGCCCAGAACATAGGACAAACTTTCTCACTCTTCTAAACTCATAACAGATATGTCAGACCACTTCTTCTAGACTTAAATCAGAATTTTTCTACATGTCATTATATCATTTTTAAACTTTTATCTGGAAGATTTTAAACATGGGAAGTCATAATGCAAAATGAAATGACAAGTAAAATAGCTACTATCAAGTACATTAGCATTTAGAATAGATGCATCTAAAGAGTAAAGATTACTGTCTTTTCAAAGTTAGAAGTTAACTAACCAATAAACTCAATGCAGCAAGTCATAATAGGCTTAGATACGACTGAAATGGTAAGTGAGATGGAGCTGATAGGTCAAGCGGAGTCTGATTTTGATTTGGAGGAAATTGAGGATGAAGACAGTGGGATTGATGAAGATGACCATAATGACGAAGACGACGACGATGATGATGAAGACGATGAGAGTGACGGCTATGAAAATGTGACAACTTCAATGCTTTGTTTATAGTATTCTCACTCACCAGAATATTGTCAATTTGTTATAACTTCTTTTTCATGCCTAAATGTTGTAGGAATGGATATCACTTCTAGAGGAGGGGGAAGATGATGAGGATCCTGGTGATTGGGCAAAGTTGGAGACCATGCGTTCTTCCCATCCAATGCATTTTGCTAAACAGATGGCACAGGTAAGTATCAGTTCATTTTCCACCATGAAGAATTTCCACGGATATATGTCCCTATGACATGGAATTTGCTAGAGGCAATTTCAATTCATATGTATGAATGAGCCATGGGTTATGTTTTATCTCTCCGGTAAAGTGGGTTAAAAGGAAACAGGCGGTTGAAATTCACCCTGAGTGTCATTTTCATCCATAAAACCTCATAAATTATTTTATTCTATTAGTTTTTTAATTGTATTGTTATTATTATTGAAAAAATATACATTTTGTAGTTTCATTTAACATGTGACTTTTTAAAATTGGGCAAAAATCATTCCCCCCAACCCAACCTCCTACCAGATTTGCTTGTTTTGGACCCCTTACCCAACCCACTCAATTTTCCTTTTTGCTACTGTGAGGTTGAACAGTTATCTATTGTGCTTGCCAAGTTATTTCCTTCTACATTCATGGACTCATGGTAGAGTTAATTTCATGCATCATTTGTATGTTACTAACATTATCTATTTTGGGTGAACTTTTTCTCTTCTACAGGTTGTATCAGATGATCCAGTAGACTACATGGATCAGCCTCCTGCTGGTCTTGCTATTCAAGGCGTTCTTAGACCGGCATTTATTGAAGAAAATTCCGTCATTAACAAATATATGATTGACAGTCAGTTTAAAGATGAAGAAGCAAATCAGGTATCTGATGGCAAAGAAGAATACTTAGGTGTCATCAATGGCCATAGGCATGAACCGGAACCATCCCAAGATAGTTCAAATACAGAAGAAGAATTGCAGAAAGATCAGATTTCAGGAAATGGGACTTCATATTATAAGCTAGAGTTTATAAAAATTCATTTGATCTCAGCACATGGAAATCAGGTATTTTTTAAATATCAACCTGCAAGTTAATATAGTTATTGCATTCATCTTCTTTACTGCTACTTTGGAAATAACATAATATTGACACATGCATTATACGTGACGAATCCCTTACAGACATTTGTGGAAGTGGAAGATTTCAGGAGGGCTAAACCTGATGCTATTGCACATTCGGCTCCCAAAATCATATCCCGCCTTAAATCTGGTGGAGAAAAGACTACACTAGCCCTTAAATCATTATGTTGGAGATGTAAAGGTCTTCAAGTGGAGGTAACATCTACTCACTTCCTGTTCTTTTGTCATCCAATATTGTTTAGAATTTTTCTGATAATGAAAGTAAAGGTTGGACCATGATACTTTGTGTTTATGTGCAAGTTCTTAATTATTTAAGATGTCTCCGTTGCAACTAATGACAGGAGGTAGCTGTTATTGGTGTGGACACCCTGGGATTTGATGTAAGAGTGTGTTCTGGAAGACAAGTTCAAACATTGCGGTTTGCATTTAAAAAGAGGGTAATTCCTGGTTTCTGTTTAAGTGCAGCTTATGAAAAGAATTGAATGGTCCAAGTGCCTGATCCCTTCACTTTCATTTTTATTTTTATGAACTGTTACCCTGTATGCAACACATGAACACACAAGATATGCAATAAGCATGTGTCAGTCAGGAAACGACAATCAACATATCTTTTATGTTTTCGGGATCTATTCATTTTTTTAAGTCGTTTTTCTGTGCCAAGGATTCCAACCTTCACTCAGGAATGGCAAAAAAGACTGAAGCAAAGTCTGATAAAACTTTTTAACTGATATAATCAGGACTATACTTTTGGCGCAAGAAGCTAAAAATGTTTGTGTTCTTTTGTTGGAACTTAACATGTGTTTGTGATTGAAGACAGTCTGTGTTTCTATGCAGGCCTCTTCAGAGTACAGTGCAGAAAGGCAGTTGAATAACTTGTTATTTCCAAGAATCCCAGGCAAGCAACAAAAGCAGAAAGAAACCCATCAAACTGAACTCTAGAAAACTAAAGGAGCAAATTTTGTGAGCGAACATTTGTGCTCATTATGTACATAACATGTCATTTTTTCTGCTCGGTCTTATCATTCTTTATAATATATATGATTGTAAGATTGACACTTAACAATCATATGATTCATCATCCTTTCAACCCCCACAAATCATTCAAAATTATTGCCCATGACATGCTGTTTTCTCTTATTTACAACAAATTTGATTGATTTCATCATTCTTCTTAATGGATGAAGTGCACAGGTTGATAGCGAACATTTGTTCTAATGTTTATGGTAGGACCTTGATATTTCATATGCTAATCGAGCACTAACAGATGAATTAGTCTAATAACAACATTAGTCGGTGTGTTTTAGTTTGTTAATGTCATTGTCAACAACGCCAAATCAGGCATTCCTAACAGCTAAATCGAGCACATTGGTGTCATAAGTCTAGTTTCTGACTTATTGCTATGCGCTAATAGACTAGACACAAGTGAATCAGCTAATGGACTAGACAAAAATAGACCATCTGTGTTATGCAGACGATTGATTTTCTCTTTTCCTTGCTGGTCAACTGTTTTCAACAATGAAAGAAACAGTTGAAGTAATAAGCCGCTAGAGTATTCTCTTCAACGAATTAATACAACGACTTCATTGATAGTAATTTTTGTTTTTGCCATTTTTGTTATTATCTCAAGCATATATTACTGTGAATTTACTCTCAGAAGTTAAAATCACTTTTGCTCAACTGACAAGAGAGGGGATTCCAGAATTCGTTTCAGTATAGAGAGACTTAAGAAATTGAATTATATTTTCACCACGTTAAAGACACACTACAAAAACAGGAATATTCACTTGATACCCAACACTTATACCCAAGACCATACAGACCCGACACACACGATACCTAACATCAAAAACAAAAGTAAAACCAACACAATTTAAGAGTTTAGACACCCATTTAAACACATACTCTCAACAGGGACAAATTTAATCCACTTCCTCCATCTTGCTTTCCTCAGCACCTTCTTCCTCCAAAGCAGGCATTTCAGCGTCGTCGTCACCTTCTTCCTCGTCAATGCTCAGACCCAATTTCAACATCCTGTGAATCCTCCCTCCAAATGTGTTGGGGTCCTCGAGGCTAAATCCAGATGTCAGTAAAGCGGTCTCGAACAAAAGCAGCACCAAATCTTTCACTGATTTGTCATTCTTGTCTGCCTCAGCCCTCTTCCTGAGTTCCTCCATGATGGGATTATCAGGGTTTATCTCCATTGTCTTCTTGCTGGACATGTAAGCCCCCATGCTACTGTCTCTGAGAGCCTGCGCCTTCATGATCCTCTCCATGTTAGCCGTCCATCCATACTCTCCGGTCACCAAACAGCAAGGCGAGTCCACGATCCTATCAGACACCACAACCTTCTCCACCTTGTCTCCCAAGATGTCCTTAATTGTCTTGCATAGATTCTCAAATGATTTCTTCTTCTCTTCCCTTTTCTTTTTCTCCTCTTCCGTTTCATCTTCAAGCTTCAATCCTTCTTTTGTTGCAGACACTAGCTTCTTACCATCATATTCTTTCAGCTGCCCAACCGCATACTCATCAATGGCATCCACCATGAACAGCACCTCATAGCCTTTCTTTTTGAGTCTCTCTAAGAATGGAGAGTTCTCAACAGCCTTTTTGCTCTCACCGGTGATGTAGTAGATATCCTTCTGGCCCTCCTTCATGCGGGTCACATAGTCTTTCAAGCTGGTCAGTTCATCACCGCTCTTGGTTGAATGGTAGCGAAGCAAATCAGCCAACTTGGCTCTGTTCTGGCTGTCCTCATGGATACCCAACTTCAGATTCTTAGAGAAGGCTTCATAGAATTTGTTGTAATCATCCTTGTTCTCTGCAATCTCATTGAACATCTCAATGCATTTCTTGACAAGATTCTTTCTGATAACTTTAAGAATCTTGTTCTGCTGAAGCATCTCACGAGAGATGTTGAGCGGCAAGTCATCAGAGTCCACAACACCCTTCACGAACCCAAGGTACTCTGGAATGAGCTCTTCACAGTTATCCATGATGAAAACCCTCCTGACATACAACTTGATGTTGTTCATCTTCTTACGCGTGTCGAATAGATCAAAAGGAGCCCTCTTAGGCACAAAGAGGATCGCCTTGAACTCCAGCTGTCCTTCAACAGAGAAGTGTTTTACAGCCAAATGATCCTCCCAGTCGTTGGTCAAGCTCTTGTAGAAAGAAGCATATTCTTCCTTCGTAATCTCTTCTGGTTTGCGAAGCCAGATTGGTTTCTGTTTGTTAATAAGCTCCCACTCATGAGTAACCTCCTTGATCTTTTTCTTCTTTCCCTTTTCTTTCTCTTTCTCTTCATCAACTTCCTCAATGTCACCTTCTTCCTCTTTTTTGGGCTCATCATCTTCATCGTCACTGATCTCTTTCTCAGTTGTTTTCTCAGTCCATAGATAGATGGGATAGCTAATGAACTCTGAATGCTTCTTCACTAGATCCTTGATTCTCCTTTCTTCCAGGTATTCCATCTGCATAAGTAAATCAAACAACAGTTAATATCTAATTCACTGTATACCAAACAAACAAACAAGGACAAAGAAGAATGTCTTAAAAGCACATAATTACCTGGTCCTCCTTGAGGAAGAGGGTGATTTTGGTTCCTCTACCAAGTGGCTCCCCGTTGACATCCCTAGTAACTGTAAAGGAACCACCAGCTTGAGACTCCCATATGTATTGCTCATCGTCATTGTGTTTTGTGGTAACAATGACCTTCTCAGCAACAAGATATGCAGAATAGAAACCCACACCAAACTGGCCAATCATGCTTACATCAGCCCCTGCCTGAAGTGCCTCCATGAATTCCTTTGTCCCAGACCTTGCAATAGTGCCCAAATTGTTCACCAAATCTACATAACCACAAAAACATATTTGGATTCAACAGTCTCCTTACACAATCCGTATACATCTCAATTCTAACCATTTTTGTCATCTATGCGTTTTGAAAACACCTCCTCACTACAATGTCACTACTTTCACCAAATTTTTATCCAATCCCATACCACGCAGTACATTGTTTCCATATTTATCTGTTCTAACAATTCACCAATTATTAGCTCAATTGCTTTTATAATTTCGGTCCAGCCACATGAAAAAGGAAACAGAGCACATCTTAAACGACAAGTCATAACGAAATCAATAGTTATAACATGCGTGTTCTTCGTTAGGTTCAACCTATGTGTAAAAGTAGTAGTACAAAACATACGCTTGAGTAGAATTGCATGCTAAACAATAGAATTGATGAAATTAATCAACGGAGACCTAAAAATTGGATACGGTTGTTTACCTGCTTTAGTCATTCCAACACCGCTATCGATGATAGACAAGGTCTTGTTAACCTTATCAGGCACAAGGCGGATGAAAAGCTCCGGTTGCGCATCTAGTTTGCTCTTGTCAGTCAAGCTCTCGAATCGGATTTTATCCAACGCATCAGAAGAGTTGCTGATCAATTCTCGAAGGAAGATCTCCTTGTTGCTGTAGAAGGTGTTGATGATCAAACTCAACAGTTGGTTGATCTCAGCCTGGAAGGCGAACGTCTCTGCATCAGCCATCTGTACCTCCGCCATTGCCGCTGACTAACAGTCTGTGTGAAACGATGAAAGATTGCTGGAGAATTTAGAGAGATTGTGATATGCGTGAGAGAATTAGCGATTGTTCAGTTTTGCTTTGCTGTTGAGGAGAGGGTCGTAACCGTTTGGTATTTAAATGAGATGAGAAGGTGGTGATTCTCCGTTGCCAGAGGCTCGGGGGTGTTCTGGATGCTTCCACACCTCTCGAGACTTCTTTCTACTTGTTGCTTTTGAGTTCTAGCTTCTTCACGCGGGATCTCGTAATATAGTATTTTGTTGGTTTTATCGACTAGTTGTAGGTTTGAATTTGATGATAAAAAAATGTTTTTATTTGGATAGTATGTGATTGTAAAAAATGAGTATGGGGAGTGTATGATGGTTAAAAAAGTTTATAATGAGTACAGGGAGTGTACGATGGTTAAAAGAATGATATGTGTCAATATCATAATAATTTTCATCAAAATTTTTTTTTCTGTCTCACCTATTAAATAATTACATTCATTACTATTAATATTATTTAATATTTTTTAGATTTAATAAATTAAAAAAAGATTTATTTATTAATGTTATTTTTAAAAATATAATTTTTGTATAAAATAATATTTTATAATATACTAATCATCAACTTCTCTATGCATAAGGTGTTGTACCTTATGCATAGAGCGTTGTATAAAAATACTTTCTTTAATTTTCAACTCAAAACTTTTTTTCTTTTTGCAATATAACCTCACTAAATTTAAGTTTTTTTTACTTTTTTACTCAAACCCTTTTTATCTTTTGTAAATTGACCTTACATTTTTTTTATTTTCAACTTTAATCCCTTATACTTTTTATTGTTCGTGAATTTTTGTTTTACGCTTCGTTCTAA
>BJCM01271982.1:0-22952 GCA_018326385.1 Flaveria bidentis | reverse complement strand
CAATATCAACAAATTCACAGTTCATTGATATAGCTAAAACAATTACAAGAGTAAGAAAGCAGTTAACAATTCAAGCACTCAATCTCAACAACCTCTCAACAACCTCTCAACAACTACTGAATAACTGCTCTACTCTAGTCTAAGCTATTTATACTAGAAACTAAGGAACTAACAATTTACAAAACTAGTCCCTATACTAGTACAAAATATAAAATATACAATACAAGACTAAATGTTAATCTTTCAAGGGTTATAACAATGACAACCTGGGCACACCTCATTGATTAAAAAAGTTAGATATGATAACTCAAAACATGATTATTTTCGTGCAGTTTTGTTTAATCTTGAAAGACAACATGTTTTACTCAAGTTTACAATGATCATACAGTTTACAAATTTTAGAGTAACGATGTTAGGCTTATGACAATAATGAGTTTGAAATATGAAGTCATAAAATGAAAGAGGAAGCAACACAATAGCACTTTCTGTTGCTGAAAATCAGATTTGTTCATCAGACAAGAGATTTCTTCCTAACCCACGACCCGTTTCTTGAAAAGACCGTTATAAATACTTACAAAACACAATGTGTTCACGGTTAGTCGTAGACCAAGTGAATATTTGAAATGTACTAATAGGTCATTGACGATAGGACGCATGTCTAAGTTCACACAGTAACTTTCCAGGCATCAAACAACCATGCCGTTATAGTCACACACTCACATCCGTTTTCTAGAGTAAACATTCATGATCTATGCCACCACACCTATAGTCAAGCCCCAAATCTTGATCAGTAGCGACACGCAACCCATGTCTCTAAGGCACCACACACGCGTTGTACCCGGTTCAGCTAACTTACCTTAAATTCAATTCTATTTCAATTGTGACAATATCGATTCGGATGGTAGAGCTAGTTTTAGGGATAACAAACTATTAGAGATTGAGTTTGCCTCTGTTTACACATCTCCTATTTAGTTTGTGGTTGTTATAGCTCTTGTACCTTTCTGTTATTGTGTGCATCAGCACTTGTACTTTTTCTGTTTTGCCATACTCCACTGTGTATATTGTCTTAAAAATATAGTAAATAAGATGTTGAAGTTGTTATAAACTTGGAATTCTTAAGATGATAGAATTGTTAAACACGTAATTAAATATTTTATAAATCAAGTTGGTTTTTCTTGTAAGTTTATGATTGATTTCTAATAATAGGCATCACAAGGGGTAATTTGTATTTTTTTTAACTATATAAGACCACAAATGGATATACCCGATACCCGCGAACACACCTATGAACTTAATTGGTATCGAGTATCAAGTACCTTGGTTATGTTCATATATGACATGGTTTTATAATCGGAACGAGATATGAGATACTTATAAAGTCAGCTCATTGTTATCCCTAGGTAGTTCGTACCAGGGTTGTTCACGAGCCGAGCCGAATCGAGCGGATCTTTGCTTGTGTTTGGCTCGTATCCAAACCGAATCGAGCCAATCAGCTCGTTTACAACCGAGCGGAAAATCGAACCAGCATTTTTCGAGCGTTAATTCTTCGAGTGAGTATCGAGCGAACACAAATGAGCGGTGAATAATTTGTACAATTTAACTATCTACTGTGTCATCCCATGTATATTGCAATCAAAGATGGTGAAAATGTTGGGTATTAGGTTCTAATGACTTAAAAACAGTCACATTTCATAACATAACATTATCTTGAATGACAATACATTATGGTTGACGATAAGTCTAATGTTGTAGCAAATGAGGCGGAGATCATATTGCAGAGAACGATACGCGAGAGCGGGAGATGATCGACTAAGAATAAGATGGTGGTCAAAATTTTCTCATAGAGATTAAGAATTTCACTTTAATGCTTAGTGTTAAATTTTTTATTAGATTGATTAATCTAATATTTATAAATATAATCTAATATGTATAAATATAATCTAATATGTATAAATATAATCTAATATGTATAAATATAATTGATAAATATACTAAAGTGCTATGTATAAACTATATACATAATAAAAAAATTGAACCGAACCGAGCCGAGCCGAGTGGAATTTGCTCGTTTAAAAACCGGTTCAAACCGATCGGCTTGTTTACAACCGAGCAAAAATTCGAACGAACATTTTTGGAGCAAATTCCAAACGAGCATCGAGCATATAAAAACATTTACCGTTGTTTGGGGCATATCATGCACATAAATGATTTTTTGTAATCACTCGTTTATCTTTATCTTTATATGTGTGTACTAGTTATATTTGGTTAGACTTTTCGCAAGATGCCTTGTCTTTTTAGTTTTAACCAACTTCATTTATATTCAATTTAAAGGATAACACTACTTATCATCTCTGACGTCATAATTAAACTACTAAGATATTAAAAAGATTTTTATAATAACAGGTGTAAAATTCAACATGTGGTTCTATAAGTCATATATAGGACTTGCAGATTTCTATAACTTGCACATAATTTATATAAAGTTTCTTTTATTAGTTATTAATGTTTGTGGATCTTTTTATTCTATATGTTCAGCATAATTAAACTAGATAAGTAAACTGTTAAAAATGATTATAACAAACAGATAGGATTAATAATATCTCTTGTTAGAGTTTAAAGTAAGTATAACTAATTTTTAGGTATGTTCATACGTCAAAAAAGTCTTCTATCTAATCTAGAAACTTTTCATGTATTTATTTAATGTTTGTATATTATAATAAATTCATGTATTGAAAATTGAGACGACCAACCTTATAGTAGTCATACACGAAATTTTGTTGAGTGCCTACTTTTTACATGTTTTTTTTACATATATACTTTGTTTTAAAAGGTGTTCAATGTTTGTGTACTAAAAAAGATGTAATTATACATGCACATAAAGTGAATACGTGAAATTTATTTAAATATTTCATAATATTAAAATGACATACTAAGACTGTTCGCAACGCTAAAGGGTGTCATTCCCACAAACAGTTTGTCAACATGAATCATTAGCTTTTCATCAACTTTCATTCATACTTCCCACAATCAGCTTTTACACTCAACGCTATTGTTCCCACAAAAAAAAGCATAGCAACACACATTTTACTATTTTAGTCATGCGGGCACCACAAAATCCATCCATGGGGCGCCCTCGGTGAAAGGCGGGTGAAGGATGAACGGTGCTGCACAACGTAGCCCTTCTGAAGGGTGGCATGACAGGGCTAAAGCGGAGCTATGGATGAGCTTTGCGGAAGGTCTAAGTGCTAAGAAATATGATGATTTTAGAAGTAGAGTAGAACATGTTTATCTTCATCGCAAAAAACAAATAGCATACCTACTATACTATAATTACTATTTGTTAAAAAGATTTTGATATATATATATATATATATATATATATATATATATATATATATATATATATATATATATTAAAAGTTCGTGTAGTTTGTGAGTGAAGTTAGACGAGTGTATGTATGAGTAGTTATAAAAATATCTCATATTTTTTAAAGTCGTAAATAACCTCGCTCACAATGTGCATTTGTTGGTCAAAAATCATTTTGATTATTAAATCATCATGACATGTACACAAACAATTTATTATTGGTTCCAACGTCATAATCAACTCTTCCAAAGAAATTTCATGAGTAGACTTTATGTTTTACTTATTCCAAGTTTCTTGTCATCAAAGGGATTCGAAACTCTAATGTGTTATATAGATAGTATATATATGTATGATATGTGTGAATGTATCAACACATACTAAAAAAAGCAAGCATAGCAAGAACAAGAAAGAAGTGCATGAAGACTCAAAGAGTTAGAAAACTTCTATCTTTCTTCAATACCATCATTGCGTTCTTCTCATCATCTCGTCATCGCCAAAAACTTCTTCTTCATCATGTTGTCGTCAAAACCACGAGTGAGATAAACCGTATGTATGTCTTGCTTATGTTTTTGGCACTTATCTTGTGCATTGGAACCATATTCTTGAGTGGTTTTTCAAAGCAATCAAGTGATAGTGATGAATCTCATTCTCACCCCAATCCTTTTCTCTCTATATTGGAATTATATCCATTATTTCACAAGGTTGATGAAGAAATATTAGATGAAACTTACAGTCTTGCTAATATTACAGCCGAAGATGAGCAGGAGTTTATCCCTTGGTTAAACAAAGTTGATGATGAAAAAATAGACGAGACTTATAGTCTTGCTAATATTGCGACAGAAGATGTACAAGAGTTCACCCCTCGATTAGTTCATCTAGAACTAATCGAATGTGCTACTGGGAGCCATGATGATTACACAAGTGTAATTCCTGATATCATTCAAGTTAAACTAATCGAGGGTGCTACTGAGATCAATGATAAGATCGAGCAATTCCATTGTTATAATGAGGATAACGACGATGAAGGTGATGATGATGACCATGACGAGGATGATGATCTTAACATTAGAATAAACGAATTTATCACCAAGAATATTAGGAGATGGAGGGAGGAGATGCTTAATGACAAGTATGCCTATTTGGAATACTAACTTAATGTGTTTTAAGTCATTTTTTTCTTTTTTCTAGAAATGATATCAATTAGGTTTGATGTTAATTTGATGTATTGTATATAGGATGATATCTTCTCTTTTTAGCATTTGTTTTTGTAGGGAGTTAAAAGGGGATTATCATGTACATGTCATGTTAAATTATGGCCATTCATGATGTTTGTGAATTGTGATGTAAGATGGAATTGATGATACAAATTATGATTATAATATGTATGTTTTTGAGAGAGGGTTCAAATAAAAACTAATTTTTACCTATGAATTGCTAAAATTTCAAACCTGGCTGAGACGAACTCCTATTAAACTCATTAAAGTATCGTTCGAATCGGCTTATCATACATCCTATAGTCTCAATCTATGATTAGCGACAACCATCCCCAATAACCACAAATCAAATTTCGATCATGTGATGAAGACTACACAAATATTTGCAAAGACTACACAAATTGAACTCCTAATGAAGACTATTCATTCCATTAAATATTTGCGAAACACTTTTTCATTGTGGGATCCATTTGGTGAAGACTTGTTGTGGTAGTTTGATATATACAAACAAACATACCTAGTATGTCCCATTATAGCTTGATATATAGTTGATGTAAATATATGGTGCTTAACGCACCCCATATGTACACATATAGCGTATTCAATGGGGAATTAAACTTCATGATTTCATCTTAGAATATATCATCGTAACAAAGGTCAAAGGTGGTTTTATTTAAACTCGAGTACGTGTCTCTCTATATACATGCACATACTTATTAAAAGCATATTTTTTTATTGAAACGTTTTGAAATAAAATTGATGTTATTTTTAAAACTATTCCGTAGATAGAATACACAATCCACTATTTAGTTTATTCTGGTTACAAATATAATATATTTCCTATAGATAAGATATTTAATATAATGTCAATTAATGTATATTATAAAAAGATTTTGTACCCATTCTAATAAACTTAAGTTTTCAATAAAGTTTAAGTCAATGATATTGTATGATATGAAAGTATAGCTACCATATAATATTACATGTAATGAAATATAATTTTACAACATAAATGATACAGAAAAACCAAGATATGATCGAACTAATCATCCTCGGCGCGCATTGCACGCATGAAGGACGCTAAACTCGAGGCTTAGACAGATGTATCACGTATGTAGTCTAATTATCACGTTCACATCATCGTAGCCATTTTCTATATATACATTAAATTAGAATGCTCAGAACTAATAGTTTGTTGTGGCTGCAAACTGTGCATTTAATACAGCATAACAATGACAATAACTTTTTTTTCATCGTCATTGCCTATCAAACCATGGTGAGCGGACACGTTGTGCCTAACCAAAGCGTAAAGCTACACATATCAGACAACAATGCCATTAATTATCGATCCAACATTAAAAGAACCAAAAACGTGAACTCATTTTGTCTCGGATGAGAAAAGCCCCTTCGTAACCGAGAAGATATCATAACATAGAGTAAACAAATCTATCAAAGATAACTCAGGGGCGCATTAACTCACCATCATCAATACAACCAAAACGACGTAAAGCATTATGTACATGAATACCAAATGCTCGTGAACCCCAATTGAAATAATCTACGTAACAAACAAACACTAGCTTAACTTTATAAAATGCATCTTAGGGGCATGTTGCCTCACTATCATTGAAAACATTAGAAATGAAACAGATGGCAAGATTAGATTCAAGTTTACGAACCCCAATTAAAATCGAGCATTTTATCCTCTTTAAAATAAATATAGTATTGTTATACTTTTTTTAACCATCAACATTTTTTTAAAAACGTCTATGTGTTATACGTATAACTTGCGTGATTATTAACTGTGTAATTATGAACATAACTTGCGTAATTATAAATATAACTTGCATGATTATTTTTTATAACGTGAGTAATTTTTATTTACGTAATAAAGAATATAACTTGCATAATTATATATATAACTTGCGTAATTATAAATATAAATTGCTTAATTACATATATTTTACGCGTAATTGTAGCGTGCGCTACGCTTTGGTGACTTCGTACGCTCGTACGAAAATTACAATTTATATAATAACCGGTCCCAAAGTATGTAATTATGTAATTTTCATTAACCATTTAATAACCTAAAAAATGCCCAATTGAGATGATATTATCTTGAAGCTTTATTGAAGTTTTCTTGTTGGGGCCCTTAAAGTATTAAGTAAACGATTAATAAACATTTGTTATTACGATATATACTTTTTGGTAAATGACGATGCAATTTCATTGCACAGATTCCATTTAGTATTTGAAACAATAAACTAATAGTAAGTTCCCCATCATTTTCTAATATTCAGTACATTATTATTAAGTTGTTGAAGTGAAGTTACCACTAAACTTCAATATGGATTAATGTAATAACGTAGACTTATTAAACTATAATAATCGTGCCGAAATTTAATTGGAGTCATGATTGGTGAATAATAGCTGTTAAAAATTGTTGTGATTTGTGAAAGGTCCACCTATTAAGGAAAAAATATTGAATATTTTGATATCATCATTTCACATCCCTACACTAAAATATTTTGTTGCTAACAACTCAAATCAAATTACATAGTTTCTAGCAATTACTTTTCTTTATTTTTTATTCTATTATTGAAAACTTTTTAATTTATTCTTTTATGTATATTTTTTGATTTGTTAAAGTTTTGTTTTTGATATATATTTAGATTATTGTTTTATTTATTTGAAAACCAATAGCCTTAATTTATTTTCAAGTAGAAATATCACATCTTTGGAAGTGTATTTTTCTATGTTCACTTTTCTTAGTATTTTTTAAATGCTTATTCATATAAGGGTAGACGGACACTTCTCCCACATACCTAGGTACCGACTAGTACCGGCCTAGCGGCAACACCACCACATCGAGCTCGGTATCAAGAAAAAAGAGGCTCCAACAACTATTTTCCCACAAACTCCCTAATGTAACGGCTCATTTTTCTTTGTATTGATGTCTTCGACCGTTGCATATAACCTACATATGTGTTTGTATACATTATATAACTGTATGTAGTCTATAAATGTGTAAATCTCGTGTAAAAATATTATTTACATATAGCCTACACATGCATGGGAGAATGATTGAGGTTTTAAATTATTTGAAAATTTTCACTTGATAATTTCTTAGATATATAAATGTATGCTTCTGTCTTCATAGCGACGGTGATTGATGAGATAAAGTATATTTAATTCTCATGGCTGAAGCATAGGACGAAAATTAAAGACCTAACGTGAGAAAAATGATGTAATTTCTTATTTAGTAGATTTCCAATGTAATATGTGGTTTATGTATCGTTGGCCCCTAGCATTTTACTAGTGGCTTTTATATATTAATAATGATTTGTTGTTAAATAAAAAGAAGAAAAACTACACTATTTGGGTTTTGTTGTTTGTGCATATTACAAAGGCTGACTACATTATCACTAGCTAACATTAATTATGTCATATAGAAAATGACATTTAAAGTTAGGTGTAGTAGTTCCGGTTTATAGGCTTCACTTGGCTGGAAAACACAAAAAATATCCAACTATTTGATATTAGTTTTTTTTATCTGATTGAATTAAAAGGTGTAAGTTTTAACATTAGATTAGTAGAAAGATTTAATAAATTATGAAAATACAGTTGTTGGTAATGAGAAGTGAATAGCAAGTGATCACTCTATCACGTGTGAACTCCGATCTCCTGTTTCATGAAAGCTACGAGCGTGAGAGCACCGTTGGATAGTGGCGGAGTTTAACTAATTTTGTAGGGAGGGGGCGGGGGCGAAATTATTTTTTTAGAGGGGGGCGAACTCGATATTTATATAAAAAATTACATTACCGGTCCAAAAAGTTACACTTTCGGGCTAAAATTTAACACTACGGACGAAAAAAATAAGGGGAGCGGCGGCCCCCCAAGCCCCTATTAAACTTCGCCCCTGCCGTTGGACACACTCCCCTACACAAATACACAATTAGCCGTTGGGCAATTAATAAAAAAGTGTACTTTTTTTTTCTAGTTCTCTTTTTATTCTACATATTTTACATGTTCTTAGTTTTTTACTTAAAAAAGTTAATGATGTTTATGTTGGTAAACAGTGAACTTGAATTCTATGAATCTATAATCTATAACATCTAAAAATAATTTTTTTTTATCATTTGTCATTCTTTTAACCTATGTTTTTGCCACTTTTTTTTCTAGAAATTCACACATCAACTTTACATCTAAAAGGATATTATAGTAATTTAAATACTCGCATAAATTTCTCTCTTTTATTAAAAATAAATTTTATTAATTGTTATGCTTCTCTCTTTTAACTATTTTTTTAAATCAACTATCTTTTTTTAAATAGATTTTATCAAAGAAATTAAAAATAACATCTTTTAATTAAAATCTAAATATAAAAAAACTAAAGTTTTATATAATATGAAATTTTCTAAAACATTAAACATCTTTTAAATAAAATATTTTAAATCGTTTTGCTTTTAAAAAAATTATAAATAGGTGAAATATTTTAAAAAAATCTTGTTAAAACAACCAAAAGTAATTACAAATTATACTTTTTTAAAACAAGATTTTTATAGAAAAATATTTTTTAATAAAAAATCTTAAAATAATATTTAAAAATAAAACTATTTACATAAGAGAGTTAAAAACGGTATAATAATTTTATTTCTTGAACTGTTACGCATATATAAAGTTAATTATATTTTACCTTAAAATATTATACTGTAACTAATCACGTTTATTTTACATATATTTATATTAAAGTTTAATACGTTTATTTAATGAGTATTTAACATATCTATCTATCTATAAAAAAATTAAAATAAGCGTGAAACAATTGTAGCCCGCATTATACTTACTTTATCATTTTTTTAAATTATTAATAATAATGTTGAATACTAATAATATTATTCATATCATTTTCAAATTGAAAATATATAATTTAATAAATTAAAAATCTATTTTTATAAAAAGCACACTTTTTAAAAACAAAAATTTTATAAAATATAGAATGCAACGAAATTTAAAAAAAATATTTTTCTTAAAACAATATATTTTAAAATCATATTTTTTATAAAATAAAAGTTTAAGAAAATACATTTTTATTTATAATTATATTTTATTTTTAAGCATGATTTTATAATACATAAATTTTATTAATAATTATTTAATATTATATTTGTTTAATCCATATATTATACGGAGGCTAACCTAGTTGTATTAATATTTCTGAATGAATTACAAGGAACACGAATCTACAATTAATAGGGATTTATGGTTTATACAAACTACAAATGATAAAATATATTGATTGATTGACTAGGATTGCATTGATTGTGTTGTGATTGATCCTTAATTTGAGGAAATGATGATATTCTAATCCTCGACATGTTTTCCTTAAGTACTTCTTTTCAACAAATTAAGCATAATGTAAAACTTCTCAATACATCAAAAAGATAACCGCATACCGTATTTCTTCAAAGATATTACACATAAAACGTTTTTTTAGAATTTCAATTCCTAGAATTATAACGTCAGTAAATAAACAACGTTCTATGGTTTATGCTGTGGTCGAGAGATATCACACTGGAGTCATGCAACGACTTTGTCCAAAGAGCAAAATCAACGATAAGTCGACAACTTCCAACAATTAAAAAAAAATTAGATGTTAAGGTTTTGATTGTATGACTACCTTCGATCCTCTTATAGTCATGTTTGTAGTTAAGTGGTATGTATCTTTAATGAATGTAAAGTGAATAACAATTCACAAATCTTGGTGATGTAAAACAAATTCGCCCATCTAGATTCTTATATGAATCTTTTAAGATTTTGTAACAACATTTTCAGTTCTTAAAACTTTTTTATACATCTTTCAATTTTGTAAAAAAAAAAAGATATGATCCTTTTGAAATTTATTACCTTATAATTCCTTTAGTCTTTTTAATCTTTCTAAAAGGGATTTATAATTCTTTAGTTATATTCCTTTAAATATTATTTTCTGTTTCTTAAATTACTTTTTGTAAAGCTTATTAGTCATTAGTCATTTATTCATATCTGATTCTTTGGTTTGTACTATATCAATAAAGGTGTTCTTGAAGATCTAGAATCTAGAGTTTCTTCTTCACCATCACCATGAACCAACACCTAACACTAACAATAGTGAAAACATGAGAGATGAAAGTCTAGTTCTTTAGAAAAGATCATTTGCTTAAGGGCTTTTTGTTATAAATGCATACATTGTTACATTAATTCCATACTCCATTTTCATTACATCCTAAGATTCTGCAAATCAAATGCGCCCTCAGAACTTCTTTCAAGATTTTACAAATCAAATGCTCCCTAAGGGATTCTTTCTTAACAGAGAGCTCGTTTCTCTAACAACGATATACATTGGCGGCCCTGAGAAGGGACGGGTGGGCGACCACCTAGGAGCCCGAACTTTTTAAAATTTTTAATCTTTTATGTATACATGTGTATCTTTTTTAAAAACCTTAAACTATTAATAAACTTATTAAAAAATCCATTATCATGTTAATTATTTTTAGTCTTTTAGACCTAATTATAAAACCAGTTAACATTTTAAATAATTTAGCCCAATTATCAATTATCATTGCATTATAATTTTTTATGTGCAAGTTAATCGGTTTAAACTTTTTCTATACGTCGTATGATAGGGGCCCATTTTTTGTTCACGCCCCGGGTCCAAAGTCTTTTGAGAATTCTCAAAGCCTGCCCGGGTAATATATATCTATATATGTAAATCGTAGATATGAATAGTGTGAAGTTTTTCTGACAATAAAAGAAAAACATGCTAGACGTAAATCAATAAGTACATATGATGTTATAGAAATAATGAATCATAGACAGACTTCATGCTGTAGGTTTATTTTCCGAATGGGTCAAGTAAGTTCAAGTAAAACTCGAACGGGTTTAATCTCTTTTGTTATTATTAATTCTTGATTACGTTGTTTGAGTTTCGTATATCAGAGGATCTATACCAACACGTGTGGATTCTATAGACAATGTAGATAGGATCATCTTAAACGACAGACAAATGGAAGACGCCAGTATTTGGGAGGCGAGGCGCATAAGTGCATTTTCATAGATCAATTACATTACATGGGCAAAACCCTACTAAATCTTGAGTTGTTTACCTCCCATGAGACAAAATGAAAGATATGCAGATCGCGGGTGTTATATATTCGATCTTTTGGTTTTGAATGTGGATTCAAGCTAGTGATCTACATTATATGTACATCTATGATTGTGAAACAGTTTAAAAAGGCTTCAGACAAAAGGTTGAAACAAATGGCATAGAAATAACATATCTCAAATCGGAGTTTTTTCAGCAATTTAGGAGTGATTTACATTGCTAATATCGAAAACTGTAGTTTACGACATAAGGGTGAAGCAGTAACTTCAAATAAGCATTACCTCATCAAACGAGCCTTAATCACATATTACGCCAGCTGTTTTGCCTCTTAGCCTCGTAGGATGCCCCGTCATTAAGCATATCTTGAGCATCAGTTTCCATTCCAAGCTTTGAGAGAGCTAAAGCCTGCATGTAAAAAGCCGTTGGCCACTCTGGCAAGCATACCTGTGCTTGCATTGCATCCCTCAATGCAGGCTCTGGTTGTCCAATCATCAAATAAGAGAGGGCCCGCCTCACAAAGATAGTACCCGATGGGACCAACATCATTGAAACCAACTGCAGTTTTAAACAGTGGTTTGGGTAAACATTAAGGGTACGCGAGTTGGAATAAGACTGCAACTGATCACATTAAAGATTTGGTATATATGAGTCGAGTGAGAAATGAAGAAAATACCTTTGAATAGTATTCAACAGCGCCATTAAAATCTTTGTCTCTAAACGCGATGTCTCCAAACTTTTTTGTATTTAGCATATCTTGCACTTGTTGGGTCCATTCTTGAAATGATAGCTTCATAAAGGTCAATACCCATGCAACATATTAGTATATAAAGTCTAAATTTTTCCACAAATGCTAACACATAATCCTAAAAGGCTAAAACTTGGGTTAAAATATAAGACAAAAGAGTTGTGTAAACCTCGTTTTCAGCACCCTCTTCGTCTCTATATCCGGTTTTTAGCAAAATGTCATGTACTGCAGTAAGGTCCATTCGTGCACATGCTTTACCAAGTGGAGAAAGTAAGGTTGGAACTGCGGCGACCGGGGTTTTTGTCAGACCCATTAACACATGAGATGCAACCTATAGACACAAATGACCACCAAAACAACTTCAATTAGGCTCATATGTCATACAAGCATACAAAATTGCAAAATGTCAATCTGTGTTGGATAACATGTTGAAATAGGTCAGCTTTAGCACGGGTCAAACCAGGTCATTTGACAGCAAACCCATTTCGCATGTTTGAACCAATCGACATGTTCCCTTTTAGCTTTTTATTTCTGGCGGATTTGAGATAGAGCACAACCTAGATTTACCTATCCTAAGTAAATGGGTTGAACATGAGACCTAACAATGGCTTTCTATAAAGGAGATAAAGAAATGTTCACACCTCTTTCTGCTTTTGAAGGGGTTCCACTGCTGTAAGAAGATATTTTACATCTGGACGGTCTCTACCTTCATATTGAAGACACTTCGAAGCGAGTTCAATCATTACAGTTGCATCCTCGTCAGCATATTGTCCTTCCAAGGATGAATCCATCAACAACAAAACGTTTTTTCCTCGTATTAAATCCAATGCCTGAAAAGAAAGAGTAAAAATTCTTCTAGTTTCTTTGATAAAAATCCCTTCAGATATATTATTTACCAAAGGAAGCATAAGCACATAGTATAATTACAAACTATGACATTGGCATTTTACATCGAATGGCAGGAGTATAAACAGCCAAAAGTCACCATGAGAAAGATATATAAAAAATATAAATTAGAAATATATAAAAGAATGTATATTACATGACTTGGAGGGATATGTTTTCCACTCAAGAGATCAAGCAGGACAGTCCCATAACTGTAAATCACACTCTCTGGAATTACTCTGCCTGCAATAGGTTTAGCATGTAAACGCAGAATAAATTTAGTAACTTGAAAAAATAAGTTGGAAGTTATTTAGAATAATGACTGGAAAATATAAGTTATATCTCTAAAAAGTATACCTGTGCGCAAAAACTCAGGAGGAGTGTAAGCAAGATTAGTGCTATAACTTTTCCCATCTCGACTATTTTTCATCAGGCCAAAACTAGATAATCGTGGGTCACCATCCTGTGGCACAAAATAATGAGATACCATATTGTCACAAAATATTAATATTCTTAACATATGTAGTACCTCATCGAATAGAACCCTGTAGGCATTCAGATCATGATAGATTTTCCGATTTTGAGCATTACAATATTCAAGTGCCTGTGCAATATGGTATGCAACTCTAACACGCATTTCCCAAGGTAAAGGCTGTTTGTCCCCTATACCAATAGTCAAATTTTATTAAACAATATAAAGATATGCTTGAATAACAGCCAAAAGAGCATAAATCGTCACTAACTATATATAAAAAACAAGAAAAGCATGATATGAAATTTATACAGTGGAATAAATGCTTTGAGAGTGTATCGTTAGGCATATATTCAGCCACTAAAAGACGCTCATCTCCCTCCGCACAACAGCCAATTAGATTCACTAATCTATTATGCCGAACCTTGCCAACTCCAGCAGCCTCTGCCTATAAAATAAAAAATTATCACACAGCATACTAATAATATAGATCTTTAATGAATCAACTCCATAAATTCCATTATGCTCTAACTCTACAAGGAGTTCAAAAGATATCATCAAGATGTAAGTAAATTGTCAATCTTTAAAATAGCCTTGAAACCCGGTGGGTAAATTAACATTGGTTAGAAGAATGATCAATAACAAATATATTTATAACAGACCCATGGAGTAGGTGGAAGGTGGCTTTCAGTCAAAATAATCTTTGACAAGCTCAAGATATCTCAAAAGTCAAAATAGCTACTTCTTTGGTGAAAATTTAAAGTACTTCATATTAAAAAAACTCCTTAAAACCATAAGATTTCACAAAATGCTGTCTTTAGACCAAACGTAATGGTGTGATGCTCCAACATGGCTCCGATGTGACAGTGTGAGGGGCGTGACCACACCACAGAGGCGTGATAGGGTGTGAAGGGCGGTCGGTGATGGCAGCCACAATCAAAGGGCTTTGAAGGCGGGGCGTAGTTGTGATGCTCCATGTGACAGGAATCACGTCCATGGGCCGTTAACCATAATTCTTGGTCTTAGAAAACAAAATGCAATTCTAAACAAATAAAGCTTTCATTTACCTTATTTTTGTTGATATAAACATAAAGCTACCAAATTCCTTAAAGTAGCAACTTTAAAAGTAAATCTAACTTGATTCACTTCACTTTCTTTTCTTTCAATCAGAAAAGAAATCATCACATCACTTTCCCAAAACAACTTTTCACTAGTAAATTCACCAAAAAACTCACATTCAAAAAGGGCAAAACCAAACAAACAACCCCCAAACTCCCAAACACAACAATGTACATCTGCAAACAACAAATTAACAACAAGATCACACAATACACTCCTACATACCACAAACTGTTGCGGGTCGGGCCACGAGAGCTTCGAAAACCGCTTAATAGCAACAACTCTATTACTCCTAAGCTTCCCTCTAAACACCACATTAGGAGCCTTTTCACCACTCTCCGAGACAATGAGCTCACTACTGAACCCATTGGTGGCAGCTCGAAGCTCCGTGAGCTCAAACTCCTTAAACACAGGGACCCCTTGATCCTGATCCTGTTGACCTAACCCTTGTTCTCCATCACCTTACACACCATCAATCAACAACAAGAACCATCAAAGCACGAATCTTTTTAGGGTTTTGATCAAGAAAATCAGGAGGATTGAGGATAGAAGGTGAAATTGAAGGTGGGTATTACCTGGATCTGGTTTTGATTCTGGAACTTGATCAGGGGATTGGACATTGGCGGTTTTGGACTGAAAACAGCCCATTGGAGGTGGGTCTTTTTACATAAATTGCAAAGGGAAGTGTGTGTGGTGGTGATGGTGATAGTGATGGTGACAGTGATGGTGATGGTGGTGAATGAAACCCTAGAAATTGCAGAGGTTTTGGGGGTGATGGAGAGTGTGAAGTAGGAGATACAGGTGGTGGAGAGAGGGGGTATGATTGGGGAGAGGAGTGACTGAAGAAGTCACATGATAAGTCGATGATATTAGCACGTGAAAGACCACAGGGTCAACTTTTGGGAGACTCGGGTCTCGTGTAATATCAGTCTCGTACCTGACTGTAAAATTATTTGGATCCGTTCGTCTCTCGGGTGCTTGTTACACGTTGTTAGTCGGGTTCATGTGGATGTTAGTGTGTAGAGATGTATATTTTTAAGGTCTTATGTGGTTAAGTATTATTCGTTAAGATCATTTACACTAAATTTTTTATATTTATGTGTGTTTTTTATATTTTAGTGAATGATTAATGGTTTATTTGTATATTTGAGAGTTATTATTTAATCCTTAATTGAATTGAAAATAAGCGTAAAAAGCTATGGGTTTTAATGTAATTATAAAAATATAAATAGAGAACTTGATGTGAATGCTTTAAGATGATTTTTACGTGAATTTAAATACTATCAATTTAAATATAAAACATTCAGCTACATATATTAACCATTTTGTACTTTTTATAATGTTCAAAATTCTACCAATTTGAATATACTATTTATATATGTTCGTTTTCAATGCGGTAAAGGGGTTTAAGGGTATCAGATAATTCTACCAATTTGAATATACTATTTAGTGCCCCTTTTGTCCTAAAGTCATAAAGGTTTTCAAATTAAATTTGATACCCCTTTCCATACCAAAATATTATCACGATACCCATGTTGAATATTACAAGGCTTAGGTTTTCTTATTGAGTAGATTACTAGGCTTAACAACTAAAAGTGGGAATTAATATCATGACTTGAAATATAACATGAAAACTGTAAGGTAGTTATTAAACACGTCAACCTACACTTCAAATGTTTAACAATGATAAATTAAAATGGGTTAACTTGTTTAAATGTAGGAGTTTAAAAAAATTGTTATATAAAATTTGGGGGAAAGGATTTGGTTCTCTTTTATTAATAAAATAATAATTAAACACTCTCGTTGTTTGTTTATGAAATAACTAGTATAAGACCGTATATAAATCCAAACAAAAAATAAACATATAATACAAATTTATGTGAAATACAATGATTTAAACCGTTGTATTTGAGGAGAACTTCAAACGCGTCTTCTTATATGATCATTTGTTGTAAGAATGAACAAACAAACTATTGAATGGTTTTGGTTGATGATTTATGTTCAACAATGTCTCTTAAAATGTATTTTGTGTCTTCTTTTTGAAAAACACGTTTGTCTTTCCAAGGTATAATAACCAAAACAATGTGTGTTGTCGGAGATGGATCACCCACACGAGATTCACAGTGGTAAGGTGTTTTCGTTTTTGTAGAAGAATAAATGATGAAGTTGGTAATAAACGAAGCATTAGATAATACTTTAAATTTTGTAAAACAAAATGCTTTCTCTAGTTCAAACTTAATTCATCTTTATTTTCTCTCCTTTCTATCTTGTATAGAAAATGAATCATAATTTTCTTTACCCATCTCAAAACTATATATTTAATTATTTTTACTAAAACATAATTAGAATAATTTTACGACTCAAAAAAAATAATGAGGCATATTCAAAATCTCCGTAATGATTCTTGAAAAGAAATTAAGAGAAAAAATATAACAACATTTTATGACAAAAATACAATTTCAACTAGAGTCATCAAAATTTCGAAATACTCATTTCTACCGTCCCATTTAAAGTGTTTTTAAAGTGTTGTTGTCCCATTCATCTTACCACATATTTCAGACATGATTTAATTCATTGCGAAACTCTCATATGATAACACACAAACTCATAAAATTATCTATATAATATATAAATTTTTACATCTAAATGAAAAATCATTCTCACTAATTTTTTTCCAACAACCATGCACATAAATAAGACGATCAAACACTCAAAATCATAATGGAACCTCGACAATTGCATATTACTACGTAGGTATTATATCAAAATGTTGTATTGTGAAACATACCCAATCTCTTAGTGATTTGTAAATACCAACGTCCTCGAACAAACCTCATGTCAAGTAATATTATTATTTGTCAAGTAATATTATTAATATTCTACTCTTTCTTTCATTTACGTGATTTGCCCAAAATCATTGAAAACATTATGTTGCTGTGATTTAAACAAACAATTAACCATATACTACGTTTAGCCTCACATTTGTCATTGATCGCATAAGAATGGACTAGAACGTATATAATAGATCCCACTTCAAACATCATCGCCGCCACCATTTTTACACCTCCATCAGGATACGATGATTCTAATCCGAAAGAAGACAGATGCGAAAGTTTTAAACAGGTTTAGCTTAAACGACATATCACTAAAATATATTTTATTTGTCTTTTTTTTAACTCATCTTGCATCCTAACACATGTAACAATACATTATACCCTGATGCATAAAAATATTGCAAGTTAACATTCCTCATCATGACATTTAAAACAGAATATTATTTCATGAATTTTTTTTAAAAAATTAGTCATATTAGCATTTTTATTAGAAAAAAACAAAAGTAAGATATTTGTATGACTTTATACAGGCTACACGTCAAAGTCTTATCCAAACCAGCATTTATACAAAGACTTTTGAGGGTCATCATCATCTCCACAAAAGGCATCAGCACACAGTAAAAGAGGAAAGAAACACCAAAGATCACACACACAAAGGGTTCCTCAAGAAAGCCTTTTTAATTCTAATCAAAGTAAGTTTCTTTATCTTCAAGATTATATGATCAGCATAAAAAATTAATCTTCAAGTGATACACATGCTTGATTAATTGTTTGCGTAAAAATCTCGATTCGATTTTCTTCTCTTTCGAGTTTAAGTGATTCTTTTCGGTGAATTGATGATTAGATTTGGTTAGTATGAGTTTAATTTGAGGTTATTGATGCTAATTTTATAGTTAGGGCTTTTGTGACATGTGATTGTGTGAAACTGTGAATGATGTGCAACTTGAGTTGGTTTGATGTAGGTATTAATGAATTGATGATGCATTTATTTAGCTCATGATACACAAGTTTGATGTGGATTGAAGTGTAGGCAGTTTGATAGATCAAATTGTTCAATTGGGCGATTTTGTATAGGGTTTTTAGAGGTTATCATAGGTTTTAATGGAGGTAAAGTGAGTAGTGTAACTAGTGTTGAGTTTGGACAGTTTGTTTTCCTACAGTTGGTTGTGCAGAGGATAATAAGTGGTCATGGGTACGTGCTGCTACATCAAGTCAACGGTTCGGTCAGTGATCGAGTGCTGGATCAAGTCGAGGCGTTGATCAGTGATGGAGGAGAAGATGAGTTGACGTGCACGAGTCAAAGGTCATTGCAATGTGAAGATTGTTTAAGGTAAGTTGGACGGGTAGAGGCGTTAGAGGTGGTACTTTTGACCCGTTTGCCAATAAACGAGTTAGTTTGGGCTGTGGTTGATTTTAACATGTAAAAATGAGCTAAACTAAATGATTTAACTTAAAGAAAAGGGTCAAATTAGTTGAAAGTCTTCTAAGGTATATTTAAATGCATAATGACTTTCTAACTGCCCTGTTAAAGAAAGTTAAATCATTTTTGTAGTAGTACAGTTTTTGTAATTATATTTAGCACATTAGTCACTTCTAAAACACAAAAACTGTTTGTGGGACCCAACGCGTTATAAACTGCTCATAAATTTACCTAATTTGGATCTAAACTCATTTGGACCCGTTATCCAATCTGTCCACTTTACCACCTCTAGATAAGATCTTGTTGAAGCCTAAGGACTATGGTGCTTTGACAAACGAACCTTAATCTCTCTGTTTTTATTCAGTTATTTGTCTCATATACGTATAAAAATATAGGAGGATGACGTCGATGTATATCTTTACCAACATGTCAATGACTGCTTGTGCATTAGTTTATGCTATCTTAGGAACTTAAGGTTAGATCATGATTAGCTTGCTTTTAGAAGCTTAAAGCTGTCAATTTGCGATTGTTGGTTTATTATAGTCAATCTTTGTGTTTGATGTTTGTTGAATTTAGCCCATCAAGTAAGCAGACTCTAGTAAATGACATGATCATTGTGATCGTTGTGATCTTGTGGTTATCTTTTTGCCTTTTTCATGAACTTTCAAATGCTCCGTTTGTGTGAAAAGTTACTGATAACAGTTGGTTAATTCACTTTTAAGTTTGTATCAAAGTTTCTGTTATGGCCTGAACATATGTGATTATATTGCAGGATCTGGTGTTATTATATGGCTAAAAAAGAAGTCGGGAGCGATATTTCTGTGGACTTGGCAAGAGAATCATTAATCGCGCTATCTTATTCTCTACCAGATACAAATCTTTCTTCACCAGACCTCCCTAAAACTGTTCAAAACGCCACAGAAGCTGTGAACGCCGATGAAAAAGAAAAACTCCGGTCCGAGCTGATCTCCATATCATACGCTGAGCCACCTGACACCAAGGACTCACCGGTTTCACCTAAACAAGCCAACGGTTAGATCTTTTAACCATCATCATCGTGGGTTTGACTAGCTCGTTCTTGTTTAATGGTTAGGTTGTGAACCATGATGAACTACTTTGGGTTGCAGTCACCATTGCAGCAAAATAAATCAGATGTTTTGCAGTCCTCAATGTTTCTATGTGACAAATGCAAGTTGGTTTCTGTTTCTTGAATTATAAATTGATCAGTGAGGCTTCACTTATTTGATGTGGGTTTGTATTTTCATTTTTGGGCTTGTTGTGTGATTAGCCCATATGGTGTGGATTTGGGCTTTCCTTTATATTGGGCCACAATTTGGCTAACATTATATGAGTTCGAGGCCTACATCATTTATCTAATACAACTATTATGTTATTCTAAGCATTAAGTCAACCAAATAAGATGGTTAAGTGCATAAAATCGGAAGCTTTAGTTAGGCCTATTAAGTTAGTGTGTGTGTGTTTTTTTATATTCACGAAAGGGTTTTATACCCTCGCGATATCTAGATTTTTATTAAATGTGTTTACTTTGGTTGAGGGTTCTAGTTTGATGTTCTAAAAGTGAGAGTATATTAGTTGCAAGTAATTGATAATTAAATATTTTTTTACTCTAATAAAAAAGTAAGTAAGAAAGACATATGGCGTTATCACATTCGTGCTTATCAATATTTTATCGTTTATCTCTTATATAAAATAAATTGCTAATAAAATAAATTGCTAATAATATTATTTAATTCTTTACATATTAAAACTAGAGTTTTAATAAATTAAAAAAAATATCTTTATATTAAATGTTATTTCTAAAAACACAAATTTTATAAATTAATATTTTTACAAAATATCAAACTTTTAGAATTTTTAAAACTGGTATTTTAAAAAGTAATTTTTTTATAAACAAAAAATAATTAAAACTGAGAGTTATTAAAGGAAATTTTTAAAAATGACATTTTTCTAAAATGGTTTAACTTGAAATAAAATGTTTATTTTCTTGGAAAAAGGTAAAAAGAAAGTTTAAAAATAAAATTTTAAAAAGTTGATATTATTATTTCATTACTTATAATCTTTACTGATACATAATCTCAATATCCATCTTAAAATATCGTTTTATACTTAATAAATATTATTTATTTTATTTATTTAAAGACATATAAACATCTAAGAACGGATATTTGAGTTTCATTTTCTTTTTTTCAACACCGTAGAATCCGTTCAAAACTTAGCAAAATAAATCTGATCATCTTTCATGTTAATTATTTAATTTGAGAACACTTATTGAAGCATAACTTGCTCAATTCACCAACTTTTTGTTTTTGGCCGATTCTGATCAAAATTATTAGTATTTTCCCACGAGTTAACATTTTTCTTTCAGATTTATTATTCTTGTGCAAGTGTGGATCTACTTATCGGTTTGTCCTCTTTAAAACAATATAGCTCTTGCATTATAAAACCAATTTTGTACAAAAATTCATTCAATCTTCATATGCAAGTACCTTTTTTCAAGAAACTTCATAGGAACCTCTCAATGATGCATCTTCATCAAAAAGAAGTTTAGATAGGCAGTTAAGAATTAAAAAAAAGTTAGTCTTTATAAGAAAATCTATACTATATATATATTCATTTAAGGAGGGCAAACATGTCATTTTACACAATCTCTTAAAATTAAGAGATGTACATCTCTTCATGCACAAGGTACAACTCTATTACACAATCTCTTATTGCAGAACCCTCACCATCTTCAGACCAGAGACTTCCCTGGTGCTGGAACAGTGCTTTCGACCAGAGTACCGTCACCATCTCCAATATTGTCTCCATCATACACTTCTCGAACCGCCAAGACAAAAGTCGGACATCGCAGAACCCTCAAGACAAAAGAAGAAGCTCTGCAACCTTCTTTTCTTCCGCAGATATGAGGATTTCCACTTCTCGATTGGGCGGGATCGGTGCTACTCAAATGGGCGGGCATTTTCAAATTGGGAACAATCGATTTATACACTTCAAAACGTGAAGAATTACTCTATACAACTTCACGAAGGTTGAGGATTTCATCTACCATACGTGAGTGTTGCTCTTCTCTTCCTATTTCATCAACCATTGGTGTTCATATATGTTTGATGAATGATAGCTATTAGTTAGCTGATAATATATAATGATCTTGACTCACTGTTTACACTTTCTTGATAATCTCTTCGTATTTGTATCTATGCTCACCAGCTGTTTGATGAAATGCCCAAATGGCAAGTATTCATTTTTACACCCGCCAAATCCCTCCATTTCCATTGCCTTACAGTCTTGCACAACTATAAAGCATTTAATTAGTAGGTTAGTGGTTTCAAGAAAAAACATGGATAAATCTTGTATTAGTATGTAGAATTTGATTAGTTTTTTAAATTGTTATATTTTTCAAAAGTTGTTTCAATGTTTTTATTTTTCAAAAGTTTGTAAAATTCTACAAGTTTTAAGCTTAAGCTTTTAGCATCAGCACCCAAATGGTTGATTCTCTTAAAAATGGAGATGATGATGCTTCAAGGCAATCAAGGGGAAAAGAGAAAGTACAACAATTGAATGTTAATATGATCTTATAATGCCCTTGCAGAATGCATATGTACATATAGGGTTATCTTGATTGCTTATTTTACATGATTTCAATAGGGTTTCATGGTTATAATCACAGGATGTTGTGTAATCTCTGAGATCTTTTTGGTTTTTGGGTTATGAAATAACATTTGCAGGTAATATTT
>BJCM01271981.1:0-13923 GCA_018326385.1 Flaveria bidentis | reverse complement strand
GTTGGGGACGTCGGCACCAGAAGTGGGTAGGCAATTACGAATTATGGATGAAACAAGAAAGGCTTTTAGGGTTTTGTTTTGAACTTTGAATTATATTATATATATATATATATATATATTAATTAATTATAAACAGGTTTTAACAGGTTAACAAATATTTAACCTGTTAAGACACAAATTTATCGTGTCTTAACATGTTAATCTGTATTAGACATGAAACCTATTAATTTCGTTTTGTGTTAACATGTATGTATCAGAAATTGTCAATCCTACATGTAAGTAGCCTATTTGAATCTGATGTTTTTATGGCTAAAGGATCTCTAACGGTTACTGACCCAGCGGATCATATCCGTTACTCGAGTATGAACTCGAGACCATTATCAGGAGGAAACTCACATTAGGTGAGAAAACCTCATGACCCAATCTGAAACCCCTTTGTCTCTAGATAGTACTTGAACCCTTTACCTCTCGTTATTTTAATGAAATTTTGGGTAATTCAATTTGCATTTATATACATTTTTAATATAAAACCAAACAACATATAAAATAGAAAACAAGAAAAAAAAAAGAAAACAATTGTCAGAAATGTAACAAAGTAGTTATTAGACCATCGTGTTTTGACGACGATGTTAAACTTTGAAAGTTAACGTCGAAACATTGATAAAATCAAGTTCGTGGATTTTGCACGTGTTACGGAAGGGATATCGATGATATTCAAAACGTTAGAGTAAAAAAAACATTAACATAAACCCATGCATTACAGCTTAATTTAATCGTTTGCGATAGTTTGGTCTTTGGTAGAATATAGTAAACTCATTAATAAGCATTTCACAACGGCATGTTGTAAAAATAAGCGTTAAGTAACACAGAAGCGAGTTGCGAGGTAAACAATACAACATGCGTGAATCTAATTTGTAATTTTATTTACAAAAATAATAGAAATAATATATTTAAAATGAAAATATCAAAAGTATAATCACTCAAATATAATCAGATAACAAATATCTGAGAAACATTAGATACTAGTACCAATGTCCAAATAACTATAAGGGTATCAGAAATATATAAATATTAACCAAGTGAGAGGTACACAAGTAGTCTAACCTATATATCAATCACGTGAGAAGATAAATGTTATTATACACACATTCTTAAGTAAAATATATACAAATAGTTTCAAGTTAGGCTTGAACCCATCATATTATGAGTGAGTGACATACAAACTTGACACCAGACTGTTATTTGTTGTAATCAGGACTATTTAATACGTCGTGATCTCAACCAACCTGTCAAAATTGGTGTCATGTTACTCGTGCCATGATTGCATATTTAGGTCACCCCATAGGCCCATATAAGAACATGGAAAGGTAACATAGTACAAAAACATATAGTACAATAATCCAAATTTCAAAGTAACGTTATAAAATCATGGATAGTGACTTGGTGGATGATGTATGTATTATGTATATGGGTTGATTTTGTTTCATTGCTTATTGGGCTGAAATAGCCGTACCCATTAAACCAAACCAAACTTCGGCTTTGGTATTTGACATAGATCGACCCAATCCGACCGACCCGATCAAGATGAGTCGTCGGGCTACTTAAGTTATGCGATTGGTGGGTTCGACGACTTGTATAAATTGTTGTGTTAGTAAAGAAGTGTGTTGTTGGGCTCAAGCTGGATGGATGAGTTAAAGCAGACTAACCTGATCCGGCACGTATTAATTATTGGGCCACTAAAGGCGTGCATTTTTGGGCTCGTGGTTGTTACATGTAGAGGCATACAAACCGTCTTTTTAATAAATCGGTTCGGGTTCAAACCAAACCGGTTTGGTCAACACCCATCAAAACCAATTTGGTGGTAAACTGGATCAGGTTTTAAACCGGTGTGATTGGGAAAAATCCGGAACCTATCCCAACTGGTTTGGGTCGGTAACCAACCGGGTGGGATCCAAATTGATTAAAAAAAACCAGTTTTTTTTATCTTTTATAAAAAATTAAAAGTTAAAAGAATATTTTGACTAAAAGTTCACTTATTTTTATATAAGATTAAAAACTTACAAACTTGAAATAAATAAAAAGAATTACAAGTCCTAACATTATTTTTATTTTCCGATTATTTTGTTCTTTATTATATTGAATCGGCGGCTCACCTAATGTTTTTATTATTCACCTTCTTACGTAAGTATATATTGAACGCGGTTTCATCGTCGGTCATGACTGGTATCAATCTACTTCTACCTTGTCATCGAAGACATTTCATGACCCGGTTATAGTAGACTGACCCGACCCATATTAGTTGGACCATTAATCCAATAGGGTTTCCCATGACCCGACCCGAATTGAGAGCAAAAGTATCGGTTTAAGAACTCCACTTAACAAATTATGGTAAGATTTTCGAAGTCAAAAATCATCAATTCAATCCCTTTAATTGATCTGATGTCAAAGAATGCTGATACAATTTAGGGTTTTTGTCAATCATGTGGAAATTAGGGTTTTTATATCGTCAAAACCCTCTGGTGCGTTCAAATCTACAATCATATTTCACGATTTCCGCTACTTTTCATTCAAAGATTCAATTTTTACCCCCAATCTTAAACACCCAGATGAAGTATGAGCTATTAGATTCGATTCTTTCGTTTAATCGTATGATTGAAAGCAAACCTTTGCCCCCTGTTCGTGAATTTAATCATATCTTGATTAAAATTGCTAACATGAAGCAATACTCTGCTGCTGTTGGTCTGATTTTAGATAATGATCTATTAGGGTTTAGCTCTTTTGTTAAACCTAATTTGTATACTTTTAGCATTGCTATAAACTGTTTTTGCCATATGGGTTTGGTGGATATGGGGTTCTCTGTGTATGGGAAGATGATGAAACTTGGTTATAAGCCCGATTGCGTGATAATCAATACTTTGTTAAGGGGGCTTTGTGTTGATGGTAATGTTCCTCTTGCAGTAAAGTTTTTAGATGAGATTAAGAATAATGGGTTAGAACCAACTGGAGTGACTTTTGGTACATTAATGAATGGAATTTGTAAAAGTGGCGACACGGAAGCTGCTCTTCGTATGGTGAAAGATAGGCAGGAAAGTATGATGTTTCAACCGGATACATTTGAGTATAATATGATCATAGATCGGCTTTGCAAAGAAGGGTGTGTTACTCGAGCTTACGAGGTCTTTGTTGAAATGATTTCAAAAGGTGTTATGCCAGATACTGTAACGTTTAATACTTTGATTCGAGGTTTTTGTAGTTTGGGGCTATGGGAAGAGGCATATGTGTTGTTGAATGAAATGCAAGATAGAGGCGTCTCTTTGGATGTTGTCACATATAGCATAATAGTTGATTTTTGGTGTAAAAAAGGTAAGGTTGATGAAGCACATAAATTGATTGAAGCAATGTTGGAACAAGGTGAGAAACCGGATACGTGTACTTACACTTCATTACTTCATGGGTATTGTTTGGTAGGTAAAGTTAATGATGCAAGAAAGATTTTTGAATTGATGATTGCACAAGGGTGTGTGCCTAGTGATATTAGTTGCACTGCACTAATTCACGGATACTGTTTACTTGGCAAAGTGAATCATGCTAGAAAGATCTTTGATATTATGGTTAAACAAGGGTATACACCGTGTGTTATCAGTTATAGCATCTTGATTGAAGGATATTGCAAGGTTAAAAAGATAGATAAAGCCTTGGAGCTCATTATTGAAATGAATAAAAAGAGAATTAATCCTAATATTGTGACGTATACGACTTTGATAAATGGTTTTTGTCATGTTGGAAGATTCAAAGAGGCATTACTTCATTTCGATGAAATTCAGAAGCTCGGTGTATTTCCAAATATGCATACTTACTCTACTTTGGTAGATTTTTTGATGAAAAATGGGGAGCTTGATAAAGCCTATGAATTGCAGAGAACTATGGAAGGTAGTGGTATAGTCCCTGATATTGTTTTTTATACTAGTTTTATCGATGGTCTGTGTAAAGCTGGGCAAATCGGTGATGGCCATAAAATGTTTAGTGAACTTCAAGCTAGAGGCTTGCAACCTAATTGTCATACGTATAATGTTTTGATAGGTGGTTTTTTTAAAAAAGGTAAACTTAAGGATGCAAACTATCTGCTTCAAGAAATGATGGGTGGAGGTTGCAAGTTGGATGGTGTTACCTATAATTTAGTTATTCAGGGATTTCTTCGATATAATGAGATAAAGATAGCACTCTCATTTCTTGATAAGATGGTTGGTGCTGGTTTCTCTGCAAATACACACACATCATCAATCTTAGTGCGTTTGTTGGCAACAAACAAGTTGGATGGTGCTTCAAAAGTAGTGCTTAAGAAGTTATTTCGGTTTATGAACAAAAAAAGGGTACATATTTAGGAGGATGTTGACTGGAAAATATATTTGGCGAAGAAGGAACCAACCAAAGGTTTTAAATGTGATTCGGTTCGTGGATAAAGTGAAAAAAATTTTGGGAGTGGGCTCGGGTGAATAGTTAGCCGTTCAAAAGAACAGATTTGGATGTGATATGAATCTGTATTTCTTGTCTTCATGCATGCCAATTATGTCAACAGGTATTAAATCAAACTTTACTATATAATCTTAACAATACATGCATTGAAGTTGTCTTCTGTTTTTCTATATTTCTTAGAGGTGGTAATTTTTACACGTTTACTTATAAATGGGTCGGTTTGGGTGTCGTTTTTTATACCAAAGGACTCAAACCAAGACATTTGGTTAAAAGCTAAAAGGAGATGAGTCAAATGGGTGGGTTAAAACTTAAAACAAAACCAAAGTCTATTTTCAATGCATACAACTTTGAAATGGTTTTATTCGTAGTTAAGACTGTTATTTTATTACTAGTGTTTTGTAATCACAAGTGATGCATTGATTATCCATATTTGGTTGTATATAGAGCTCTTCTGGTTGTATATAGATATAAGAAATCTCATAAATAGGATAATTCATGTTTTTCCATGTTCAAATCGTGCGCTTTTTTATCTTATTTTCGGTTGTTAAGGATTAGCAACGTAGAAAATGTTATGTATAATTACTCTATATGTGTTTTATTTTTATCGCCCGCCTCATGTCATAAGCCCCTTTCACTTCATGTCATAAGCCCCTCAGAGTGCCTCATGCCATTTAGAACCAAGTTTTGATAGGAACATTTGTTTTCATCATTTCTATTGTATACCATCCTCCAACCATGACCAATGTATATAAAGGAAATGAAAGTTGATAATTATGGAGTCCCACCATAGCCCAACAAGAGAATTTATAATTTGTAAACATCGGTTGGTTGACCAATGCTGTTGTTTTTTGTTGAGTACATTTGCTTCTGAGTAGTGCTGAAAGTTGTTATATACAAAAAAGGAAGTAGTTGCTTATCAATATTGTACTAAAGTGAATATAGAATTCTAGATAAAGTTATTCCCTGATGATTTATGCAGATTACTAGTGTGATGGCATGACGAAAACAAAGTGAACCTCATTATGATTCAAAGAATATTGCTGACAGAAAATGAAGGTAACCCGCGAGTAGGTATACAATTCTTACATCATTACATGACCAGATTGATGATCATATTGTCGGCTTACAGTCAACACTGCATGTTTTTATGGATTCTACGTCGATGCAATCAATTGATAGAGGCATTAAGGTCAGAGTCCTTCCAACAAACCCCTTTGGAGTGTTAGTAGATTCTATGCTTATTATGCTCTCATTGCAACCGTTCTTGTGATAATTTTGTGCAGTGGCGGAGCCATAGCATCTGCATCTTAACCAGAGGTTATCGTAAGATTATCTTCTCTACTGACTACAGCTTATCAAGGGTCCAAGTCATAGACAAGTTCTAATGATTGTGCAGCGGTGGAGCCAACTCATCTTACATGTAAATCCCTAAAATAACCAGAATTTGCTAAACGCACTTTCTAACAGCTAATTATTACAACTGTAATCAGAAAATCCAAACACTATCTCTGCAAACTGTTTTGCATTCTGATTATTTGAAATCCCTTGATTACATTCATAAACCAATGCCAAACAAATCCCTTGATTACATTCATAAGAGATCTGATGACAGAATCCACAAAAACATCGGTCAATGAGCTTCTGAAATCATACCGATGCAAATGCTACTTGAAGCCGTAACATCTGACGCAAACAAAACTCAGCAGTTAAAATCACAAGGAACTAATATATCACCAATTGCAATTGATAAATGTTGAAAATGCCCTTTATACCAAACTAATTTTTTACCTTGCATTATGCGTTGAGAGTTTGATCGTTTTCCAATACTGATACGCGGTGTGATTTGGTTGTCTTTAGTTTGACTTATCGGAAACTATAAAGCGAGTTCAAAATTTTAATGTACCATCTGTTATTGGAATTCAATATTATCAATTTTTAGATTATGGTTAAATCATAAATGGGGGGTATGTTTTCATGTTATGAATGGTAGATTTTAGATAAAATTTATATTGAAACATAAATATAAACAAAAAGATTGTAGTGACATATTTAAAATTTAAGAAAATATTTCGTCGTTGTAAATTTGAGGGTCAAGAAACATTAAACATTAAAGATTAAAACTTAAAGAAGGAAAAAACATTATATTTGACTTCATTAGATTTTAAATAAATTTATGTCGAAACCAAGATAAAATCCATTCCAATACGGTATATTTGAAATTTACAATAAAAATTAAAAGATATGAGAAAACAAAATAATGGTTTAGGTCTGCACCATTCATCGTCTTGATTTTTATTTAAACGTATATAAAAATAAGTATGTAGTAACAGGAGTGGGGGAGCGAGTGATGCTTCCTCTGAATTGGGAATTTTGACTCTACCTTGTTGGATCAGCCAATGATGCTTCCTTCTATATGTTATTTATTTTATTTGTTATGATAGCAATTATATTCTAACACCATGAGAGGTTGTAACAATATTTTAATTACGCATCCCATTACACAATACAACATTGCAATATCCACATGAATGTTTTAGAATCTTTTTAGGACTTTCTTTTCTCATCAAATCATCTTATTTCTAAACAACCACTGTATATTGTTTTCTTCAAATTTATATAAGAACCAAATAAGAATCAGTAACAAGTTATTACATGCTTGACAGAAGAACCAAGCATAGCAAACCAACCAATCAAATAAAAACACATACACAAGTTTCACACATTCATTCAGTCTAAAAGAATACACACACACACACTTATATTGCAACTAACAGTTGCAAAAAACTATATCTTTACTGCTTTCTTGATCACTTTGTAGGAAGACTTGATAAAATTCTTACCTCCTGCAATATTACTTTCATCATCCTCATCACCCATTACAGCGGGCTTTCTTCGTATGCAATCAACACCCTTTTTCATGCCCAAAATAATCGACGGTGAAGATGGAATCCGTCTCAAAACTCTAGCACTTTCACTTCTTGCAACATCCTTAAATTTCCCAATTTTTTCCGTTTTATCCTTCACTTCAAAACTCTTTCTCCTGCTGATTTTTGCAGATCTGTCACACTCCAATTCAAACTTACCATTTTTTTCAGTTTTTTCCTTCACTTCAAAACTCTTCCTCATGCCACTCCTTGCTGATCTGTCACACTCCAACTCGCTAACATTACTTCTTGGATCTATCTTGTAAGGTGGGTTCTTCAAGATTGTTTCTTGCGTAGGCACCTCGTTCTTCTGTTCTTGGAGATTTTTCAAGATTTCTTGTTCAGGATCGTTCAAATTCATTATCTTGGGCACCTCATTTTTCAAGATTTCTTTCTGGGGATACTTTAAATTCATCTTTTGTATGATTTCATCGGTCTTTTTGTCATTATCATCATGATTTTGAGCATTTTGATCGTTACCATCTTTCTCCAGTAGCATTTTAAGCCACTTTTCAACATTTCCTTTTCCGCGTTGCTTTCTGCTTTCTTCATCTTCTTCCACTAAATCATCATCAGTTGGAAACCGAATGTCATACTCAATCCCCTTTTCTTCCATTTTCATCTTTTGCAGCCTTTTGCCATTTTTAACATCATCTGTAATCTCTAGTTTATGTTGTTTCTCCATCTCTTCCATCTCTGCTTCAGATGCTTTATGCTCTTCTTCCAAAAACACCCTTAATTGCTTGTGCTCCGAGTTTACACATGGCAAGCATAAAACGGTATTCTGATCTGTTTCTTGCTCAAAGATTGGTTCGTATTCCGGTTGTTGATATAACACAATTTGATCATTGTTTTCATCACATGTGAGGACATCATCCATTCTTGATCTTTTTCTTGTTTGTTCCCAATCAGGTCGAATTAGTTGCTCTAATTCATCTTTTTGCTTAAATTTCTTATGAAGTTCTCTTTCTGATGAATCACACATTGCCTTTTGAGCTTCAAGTCTAGCCATGAGTGAATTAGATGCCGCTTGATTTAATCGAGCTTGTTCTTTATAAATGACACTCCTGCAACAATCACAATTTTTTTTAGCAATTATCTTGATTCACTTAGGACATGAGGTTATTAGAGATTAGAGGTGGTAAATTTTGACCCGTTTACTTGTAAAGACAGGTGATTCATCACACCCTTAAAGTTATATTGTATCTTTAATCTTTTGAATAAAATTTTTTTCCTGGCCCAATGCGTACCAAAATTAATTGTTTTGGCTTGTTACCGAAATAGCACAAAGTAACTTAAAAAAAAACAACCCCCAAAGTTACCTGTTCAAAAAATTTTGTTATCATTATAAGTTTCATATTTGACACATTAACTATGTTATCATAAAGTTAACCGGTTATAATTAGTGTTTCTGGACTTGTACAACAAAATTACCTGTTTTTGACCAGTTAACTAACCAGCCCGCCCTTCCCGTATTCACCCTCTAATCATTAAAATAAGTGATTCTTACTGGTGCATAGCATCTCTTATCATCTTTTCTAGCATTCCCTTATACGACGATTGTGCTTCTGCTAAACGCCTGCATTTTTCTGCACGCCTTCTTTTCTTAATCAACAACAATTCAAGATCTTGGATTGAAATTCTGTCTTCTTCATTCTTTTGTTTCAGTTCAATCATTTCTTCATCTAATTTCTCGATCTCTGCCTGTTTTTTAGCAGTTTCTTCTCTTTGCCTCAATGAGTCCCTAGCTATGACGAGAGCTTGATACGGGTTTGTAACATAATCTGGAACTTCATTTTCTTTTGACATACTTGGTCTTGGTTTTCTTGGAGCTGTTTCATATGTTGATTTAGGATGACCATTTATTTATGAACAGGTTGAAAGTCACTCAAACTCTTATTTTTAATGCATGAAATAGCCATAAATCCGGAAGATCGATTTTTGTTAAAATAAAGAAACTTTGTACTACGTGCTCGTTATTTGCGAAAATGGAAAAGGTTTTTGGAAAAATAAAAAACATTTTAGGTCAATCTCGACCCGAAAGTCAAATTATTTTACAAAATAATATAACTTTTATGATCATATTTGACATACTTGTTTCACACCGAAAGATAAGCTATGGACGAAGTATTGGATCAACAAAACCTGACCCATTACCGTTGATGCCCAAAATGCAATTGTAATGCGTATTATCGTTATAATTAATTTATTTAAAATAACAAATTTATCGTGAGATAATAGTCATATCTGACACACTAATGATTTATTTAAAAATTAAGCAGAAAGTGTTTCAAGTCAATCCAACCCATCCATTAGAAAGATCAATGTTTAATGATCAATGTTTAATGAACTAATGTAATAGCTGTAATGATGTTTGTCACACTGATTTTCTTTTGAAATAATCATTATGCCCAAAAGGTTTTTTCATCCCAACCCATACATTTGCACCACTTCTATAATATGCAAAGAAATTTCATATTTGTTTACCTATAGATGAATTTGTTGTGTGTCTTCTGTTAATATCAATGGATTGCAGAGCCAATAAGGTGTCATTAGATTCCTTTCCAGATAAAACAATAGCAGCTGGTGCAAGTCCTGATTTCTTCATTGACTCGTTAAACGGTTGCGGAAAACAATGTGAATCAACTGTATGTGAATCATTGAGTTCTTCACACTCACCGTTGCTAAACAATAGATAAAAACCCCTATGCCTGAAAAATTTAGGACCAAGGTTTCAAATAATTATCAAAGAATACAGTAAGAAGCTAAACAAGTAAAGGTGGCATGATTCATATGTCGGGCGAGTTACACAATGGGTTAAAACAAGTTCGGGTCAAAATGGACCAGTTCTGGTTGGATTGACCCAAAAAAACACTTTCTTGTCCCACTAATTTTTTTTGTGAAAAATTCTTGGTTAATTAGGAGTATATAACAAAATTTTGTTACCATAATAATATAGAAATAGAAAAGATTGAAGAGGTTGTATGTATTAAAAATAAAGATGTCGCAATTTGACCTGTTTGTTTTTAGCTAAATTTGTTTATGAGACATTGAGACCCATATGACCGGTTTGAAATAAAAACAATCTAAATCGACCCATTCAAAAGTAAATGGTTCGAAATTGCGACATCTTTATCATAATTTTACAGAATTCTTTACCTGAAATCCGAGTTTGAAGAAGCAAAGATAGACAAGAACTGGTTAACCGATATACCCACTTGAAGGTCCCACCATGGAACCAAAAACTCAAGCTTGTTATGCTTCTTCTTGCATACTTGCCACTGTAATAATCTTAAATTGCTTGAAACAGTCAATCCTCCCCCTGTAATTCATCAAGAAATCAAGAAAAGAATACACAAATTTATTAATTTATTAAAAATGATTATATAAGCTGAACTATTTAACCATCATAGAATTTGTTTTGAGTAAATCAATTTAGGATGTTGAAAACATTTACTTTGGGCGACTCTCAATCTCGCTATTGGCTTGTTTCATTTTATAGTAAAAATTTTATACTTGACATATTTGTCTCGTTAGGGATGAAAGAAAAAACCAACCCTTTGTACAATCAAATAGATACACCTTCAATCGCTCTTGACCCGTTCAGTTTCTAGTAAAATTTTAAACTTTTACCAGTTTGTCTCGTCAGAGATAAAATCTAACCCAAATCAATCCATCGTACAAATCAAACAGATGCACTGTTAAAGATAATTACTTGTGCAAGGAAACCAATGATCAACATCCCAAGCAAGAGGAGAAGCCGAATCAGCGTGAAAATACAGAACATTGCCATATGGGTCGATTCTAAACGTCTCAGGATCAAAGCCAGCATTCCTGTTGTCCCAACCATTAAAAATTAAAATCCCTTTTTTATTGAATAACATACAAATTTATTGATTTAGGGCAGAAATTAAATCAAGCAAAAGCAGCAGATTTGAAATTTTGAATTACCCAAGATGATTGAGTTGCTTCCATAGTAGGCTTACAAAAATCTTTGGTCTTGCTGAGGGTTTTGCTTTCGGGTCAGTAATCGGAAACAACTCATCTAACTCCTTGGCTCTTGAAGCCTATAAAAACAACATTATATAAGATAATGAAATACATATTCGATTAAGGGGTTTCTTTTTTTCACAATCTGTAGAGAACAAAAAAAAAACTCTAAACCCTGAATTTGTGAAATCAAGTGAGTTCCAGATCATGAAATGCAAATCCAAATTAAGGTTTTGTTATTAACAATCTGCGGCGATTAAAATTGGAAATTTTGACGAATCGAACACAAAATCAAAGCCCTAAACAATGAATTTGTCAAATCAATGGGTTACAGATCCATGAAATGCAAATCCAAATTAGGGTTTTTGTTTTCGCAATCGAACATAAAAACAAAACCCTAAACGATGGCTTTGTAAAATCAAGTGGGCTATGGATCATGAAATCCAAATCCAAATTAGGGTTTTTGTTTTCCGAGTTAGTGGAGATGAAAAATGGAAATTATACAAATTTAACACAAAAACAAAACCCTAAACACTGAATTTGTGAAATCAAATGGGTTACAGATCATTAAATGCAAATCCAAATCAGCGGTTTTTGTTATTAACAATCTATGGAGATTTAAAACTGGAAATTTCGACATATTGAACACATCAAAACCCTAAACACTGAATTCGTCAAATCAAACGCGTTACAGATCATGAAATGCAAATCCAAATTAGGCTTTTTGTTATCACAATATGTGGAGATCAAACGTGAAAATTTTGACAAATTGAACAGAAAAACATAACCCTAAACACCGAATTCGCAAAATCAAATGTGATACAGATCATGAAACGCAAATCAAGATAAGAGTTTTTTACAGTTACAAACACACAATCTACAAACACTAAAATCAAAGACTATAGTTTCACCTGATGCGGTTGCAGAGCATACGGAGTAAAAGCGAACGGAGGGCCAAGCGCGTAGGGACCAAACCCGCGATCGCGACAGATCTTAGCATACGCTTTCGGGTAGCCGAGCCCTTCATCGACTCTCAATTCTTGTGCAGAAAACATCAACTCATCGGCCATTTTCAGGTGATTTGAGAGGGTTATGAGTTTCAGTTAAAGCTGAAGTTGCAGAGGGATAATGGGGGTGTTTTGTTGAGGAAGAATGTAACGGTCGAATTGGGATCTTTAGGTAGTAATGACAGATGACTGTTTGTTTGGTCGTTGGGTTTTTCAAATTGAATTTGGGGGTTGCCACGCTGGCAAGTCTAACGGCTATATTAGCAATAATTGTTGGATTTGGTATTGGTAGTATGAAATTCAAACACTTGTTTACTTAAATAACTATACCTTTATAAAATTCATAAAGTTGATGATTAACATGCCTATAACTTGTAGTGGTTGTTCATTTTACATTAGAATTGTATTCTTTAAATATAAATGCTTTTGATTTTTTTATATTTCTATTTAATAATAGGTGTGACACCTATATACTATGAACTTGGTATCTTTGTAATTATTTTTTTAATTATGGTATATTTTGTATAATAGTAATCAAGTTTTTAAGTAATTCGTAATAGTTATTTAAAGTTTTGTCCACCTAAACTTACTCAATTTTAACTAAGTGTTATAGTTTTATAGATTTTATTCTTATAAATTTAGTGAGGCAAATAAAATATATATGTATCTTTATTACTATTTAAAGTAGTGTTGTTGAGACCAGATCGGACCTGCCGGTCCAACCGATCCGATCGGGGATCGGAGTGGCCGAACTAGTTTGCATCGATTCGTTTTGGAGGGGACTGGTCGGTTTGTCCCGAATCGGTGGTCGGAACGGGACCGTAACGATTCGAACCGGATTTTGATTTTTTTAATGGGTAAAAACAACGGTGTTGAACCATAAATAAGTATGTTGGATATAAAAATATAGTTAAGTTTTATATATAACTATAAAATACATATATAAATTACTTATATTTAATTATATGTATAGCTATAACTATATATAATAGTTAATTACATAAATAGTCCTTGTGATTTATCCAAAATAACAAGTTTGGGTACTAAGGGTTTTTTGTAACAGGTTGGGGTATTATGTTTTAAAATTTGTAACGAGCTAAAATATTAAGACTAACAGACGTTAGCTTTTCTATTAAATTTTAGTGAATTGACAAAAATACTCATCCAATGACCACTTTGGTAACTTTATTTCTCTCTATAGTTTATGGATAAATCTTGTATTAGTATGTAGAATTTGATTGGTTTTTCAAGTTGTTATATTTTTCAAAAGTTGTTTCAATGTTTTTATTTTTCAAAAGTTTGTAAAATTCTACAAGTTTTAAGCTTAAGCTTTTAGCATCAGCACCCAAATGGTTGATTCTCTTAAAAATGGAGATGATGATGCTTCAAGGCAATCAAGGGGAAAAGAGAAAGTACAACAATTGAATGTTAATATGATCTTATAATGCCCTTGCAGAATGCATATGTACATATAGGGTTATCTTGATTGCTTATTTTACATGATTTCAATAGGGTTTCATGGTTATAAT
>BJCM01271976.1:2763-12810 GCA_018326385.1 Flaveria bidentis | reverse complement strand
TAAGATTAAATAAAATAAATAGATAAAAGAATATTTACAATTTAAACTTTTAATTTATTAAAACCTTAATTTTAATTTAATCAACTTATTTTCTTATAAAATCTTTATAACTTTTATAAAACTTGTAACTTTATAATTTGATTATTTATTTTCAATAATTAAAATTTATAATTACTAATAAAACTTTATAAGTGTATTAAAATTCATTTTATAACTTTATAAGTTTTAATAAGTCTTTTTCATTTAGTTATTTATTGTAAAATGACTTATAAATCTTTATAACTTTATATATAAAAAATTATTTATAAATTCATAAATTATTACAAGTTGTTTAGATGATTATTAAATGAATAATTCACGATATAAATTTCACATTTAATGCTTTTGATCAATTAAAATTATTAAAATAATTGAATAATGGAAGTTCAAAATGGGTTCGGGTCTGGGTTTTAACTTGAAAAATGACGGATGTTACAAAGGGGGCCTTTGACAGGAATCAAGCTATTAATTTTTTTTAAAGAAAACTTTTGTAGTGAAAATTTCATCAGATAATAAAGAATTTGTGAAATAGAATAACGGTTCTCTAAATTTTAAAAAGTTAAGATTGGGTTAGTAGCATACTGTTACCATTCCTTATAACGGTTCGTGAAGGACCTAGTTAAGTAGCCTTTGGAACTAACATGATGACTAATAATCAAGTTTTAACACATGTGTGATGACTCGACACCATTGTGTACTGCCATCAAGACAAGTAACGCCCCACATGTGGCTAAAATGGATAAGGCGGCCGCGGGGTTCAGTGGCTGACCACGACCTAGATGTATTACGATCCGCAATGGTCCAGAGTTAATCCTAAAAATTAAGGTATGAACCTCGTCCATTTCTTTACCATTTCAAATGAGTTTTTCACTTTTGAAGCATCCTTTTAATCACCTTACAAGCTGGCATCTAGCTTTGGTAGCCACTAGCAACTCTAGGTAGGTTTTATGTTTGTTGGACTTGTTTATTTAAATTTCAATTCAGGAACAAGTTCCGGGAGTCATAACTAGGTTAAGTATGCATAACTTGATTAATTATGCTTAAACTAGAGCTATTTATCTGAAGCTAATCGATGATGATTATTCATTTTCCAATTGTTTTCCTAATCACGTAACTAAACACATCTTGATCATCAATACGAATGAAGTTTTAGATACTCTTGTAAACCAGATCTAAACTAATAACTTAGGGTGACCTATCATGCTTGTTTTATTGTATAGTATGTTTGTTTGTCAAACTGGTAATAATGAAAAGGCTATAATGTGTTATATGTTAACGGGGGTATGTATGGATTGTTATATACTTAATGTGACTTGTGCAAGAGTGTGGAGTCCCTGCAACCAAGGTTTGACATAAAATAGCAAACATATTCCTATAGTCATGTGATGACCGGGCGTTATCAATATTGTACATTGTCGGTGCATGTTGTCAAAGCCATGGAAGGTGTAAGGCCTCTAAAAACTACAAACCATATTATGAGGCATAGTAAAATACAGGTTACAAAATGCTATTCATGAACTGTAACATCCGCCTAAATTCAAATTATAAATCCAAAACCCGAACTTATTTTAAACTTTCATACCAAGAAAGTTCATTATCAAATTAATGTCATTAATTCTAATGAATCAAATGAATTAGAAGTGAAGCTTAATCTTTTAAGAAAATGGGGTTATTTTTTTTATTATATAACCTTTTAAACAATTTACTATATTTTTTTATTTTATAAAGTAAAGAGTTATAAACTTATAAAGATTTAAATTGTCATATATGAGGAAAATTTATAAAAGAATAATTATATTTTAAAGTTCTACAAGACTTATAAAATATATAAGTTATAAATAATTTGGGTTATTTCTAAATTAAGGTTTTAAAAGTTTAAGGGTTGAAATTGTAGATTTTTAAACTTGAATTAAAAAGTTTTACATAAAATGATAACCCAGTAAACTACAGGGACCAAAATGGTAATTATCAATTAAAACAAATCATTTCCCCCATTGCCAGCCTCCCCATCCCCGGCGACTCCCTTACCACCGACCACCATCTCCGGCGACCGCCAAACTCCAAAACGCTTAATTTAAGTACAATTAAACCGAACCTTAACTATTCCCCATTAGTTTCGAGCTTAACTCCTCTGTTTAATTGTGTTTAAACGACCTGTAAACGCTCGACATGAAACTGAAGCAACCGAGTAAAAATTCTTGATCCGTTCGAACATAAATGACCAAATTAAAACCATATAACTGAAGTTAAACCTTCATTTTGATTTGGAGAAACTAACTGAACCTTCAATTTGTTTCACGAATGCATACACATAACAATTAGATTATCACTTTCATTCAATTTATTTATTTCATCCTTAATCAAAATCTAATCGATTGCTTTATTTTTGTTTAAATTAAATATTAAAACCCCCCAACTTTTCATATGAAACCCTAAATTACCCTTGAACTTATCATTATTTTAATCTTGAGATATCAATCGTTCGGATGATTCGTGAAGAAATCATTGGAGCCTTGTTTAAATTCTTATCTTCATCTTATTTATTTCATGTGAGTATTTCTATACCCCTTTTTCATATTTTCACACTTTGGGGTGAAACATGTTACTTTATAATCATTGCACTTGTAAACGTTTGATTCTTGTACACTTATGACAATTTACTTGTGTGTTGTGGTTAGTTGAACCTTATAGCTACCATGTAATGTCGAATATATGTACAATCATTAACTATTGCTAGACTGGCGACGTCATAGATCTATGGGCCTGACAAGCCTGCTTGGTTGATCCAAGTACACTTAGCTAATCGTATATACTTGTAAACATTTGAGACTTATAAAACTTTGTCAATGTTTGATTGTGCATTCTGTCTTACATCCCTAGTTACTTTGTTCTCTATCTTACAACATGAATTGCCATCTTTTATATATTTATGTATTGCAAACTATGGAAATCTCACCAACTTTCAAATTTGACCTTTTATTTTTAACATGTTTCAGGCTTCTTACTTGAAGATCTTCTTGTGCTCATATAGGACTTGGACCTAGATTAATTGAAAGTCTTATGTTATTGATTGTATCTTGATTGTTTTGTCATTATTTATTTGTCTTGTAATGTTCAATAAAAATAATATTTAATATTATATAAACTTATTAGTTCCATGTGCTATGAGCAATCGTCTCCCATTCGTCCGCCCCGATGATTCCGCCGTCGGTCGGGGTGTGACATGAACTCATTAGCATAAACTGAGGTACTTTTAGTATACTCGGGCAGGTAGCTAATAGATCATGTGCGAGCTATGGTGATAGTCATCCTTTATGGGTATTGGAAGCGTAGGATATTATACATATCTTTTGTAATATAAGTTCTAAACCAATTATTTAAAAAGTAATGAAATTACTAGTTAATGTGTCACTAGTTATCGATTGTACATTTCACCTTGTCAATTGGCTATGTTGTTACACCATAGAAACAGAGATTATGTGAGTTATATATGTTTTTTTCTTAATTGTTTTAAGCTGATGGATATGCTTAAGTAAAGTGTTATGTGATATGTTCATGATAGATAATTAGACATGTGTTACTATGTGATTAACCATGATTGAATGGTAATGGCTAATAGATCATTTTACTTCTATAATGTAATGTATACTGAATGTGGGTAAAGTAATCATAGAGGCTAAAGTATGGTTAAATGTTATATGATGTATGGATTAAGCACATAATGGTAATTTTATGTAAAAAGATGATATGTTATATAAAAGTCTTGTTAACAACATATAACGATGTCTTGCATTTGTTGCTAGCACGGATAAAAGAGTCTTATACAAGTAATGGATAAAGGAGTACTTGGTTTAATTAAAACAAACAAAGAAGTATTCTTGTACAAGCAAAGAATAAAAGAGTCTTGCACCAGTGTCAAACATTTATGCATGATAAATTTTATAGTAAAGTAATGCTATGTTACATACAAAGCTATAATACTTAATAACACAATAGTACATATAAAGTTATGTTACATATAAACTCTGGATATGTATACAGTTACGTCACATATAAAGTTATGTTGTGACTATAGTTATGATTTGTATAAAGTTAGAAGTTCTTGTACGTATGGTAGATGTAAAGATATATATTAAGCCTAGAGTGAATTTACGTATAAAGATATAATATGTAATAAGATGTGACTCCGTAAAAGTATAATATTTGTAAAGTAATGCTACAATTACTCGTATATTATGTTTAATGCAATGTACATTTGAATTTACTATGTGAAAGAAATGTTTTACATTACTAAAGTAAACTAGAACTTACTTAGAGGCTGTTTGGCAGCCTCTTAATAAGTTTCTTTATGGTTCAGATGTCTGAATGATTCAGTACTTAATGATTCAGATTGTTTGTTTCGCGAGCACATGTCTGAATGGTTAAGACATTTACATCTGAATGGTTAAGACATTTACCTCTGAATGGTTAAGCATTATACTGATGTTGAATGGTTAAGAGGTCTAATGCTGAATGATTAAGACATATTATCTCAATTGGTCAGACATTTGCCTTTGAATAGTTAAACAATATACTACCTCTTAATGGTTTAGACATTTTAATGATTCAACACTTAATGGTTCAGACCTCTTATTAGTTCAGCACTTAATCATTCAGAAGTTGTCAAACAACCTCTTAACAAAGTTGATTTTTAGTATGCACGTCAGGTTAGAGACTTACATCCTCATGCTTAAAAGTTTGTCATGTTCTTTGTTTTTAGTATTTCTATATTGAACAAGGATGTTATGTATTGAAGATTCATATGTGATTGTAATGAATTTTTCATTTTAAGATCCAAGTTCTAACTATGTATCCAACTGTTGTCCACCGAGTTTAAGGCCTTATATGTGGGTGCATCTCTCTTATGAATTCAATGTTTTCAAGTAATTGTTGTTCTAACATTAACGGTTGAATCTCCAACTATAAAAACTGATGTGTTGGTCTTGCCATTGCCGTTGATATTATCATCGTCATGATGTCATTAGCGACGACATATATCATACGCTATGTGATCGATCATTAGTTAGGTAATTAAAATTTATCGCAGTTGAACTTCAGGTGTTATAATATGTTTCTGGGAAATGGACAAAAAGATAACAGCAAATTTATTTGACAATTTAATACACAGTATATAGTCACCTTTAATAACCCATTAGCAAATCCGCAATCCACTATTGTTTTATGGTTGTTTGTTACTTTCATCAAGAAATGGACGTAGATTACCAGGAAGTTAACGTGTGTACACAATTATTCTCATGTAATTAGTAGGTGTCTAATCAATGGTAGATGCTAGATTAGTTAAAAACAAGAACGTAAAGTCACTACAAACAAACAAGAGTCAACATACAAGCAAGTAACTATGAAAGATAATATATAGGCAGAAACGTGGAAACGAATATTATTAGCATATATCGTAATAGAATTATAAAAAACTTATAATGAGTTAAACATAATCGGTTTTGTTGGTTTCTTCAAGTTTAATATGGTTTAGAACCAAAATATAAAAAAATATATTTGAGACTAAACAATTAGTCTTTGATACTTTTTACTCTTTAATAGTAATCATAGACTTATTTAGTTAGTCCCAAGTCAGTATTAAATAACTAGTCCTTAATATTTATATTAATAATTAATTTCTGGTCTCGATTATATATTATCAACAAGGACTAACATTCAATCTCCCATACACAAAAATAGAATCCTTAATCTATCCTTTAGTACAAAATCATTTCAGTCTCGAATACATTTAGTCCATCAATAAAAATATAAACTATCCTTTAGGGATTGAAAGTAGTTCTTAAACTTTGTCTATTCTATCTCAAATCCATTTAATTTGATTTGGACTCCATGATAATTTAGTCCTTAATAAGGTGTTGTAGATACTAAGCATTAGTCTCGGTAACATACCACACAAACTCTAATATATCCTTTAGTGTCTGAAAAATAATCTTAAATGTTATGTTATGTAATTATCGAGTTAAAAATATATACTATTAAAGAACATTTTCAGTCTCATGATGTTCTTATAAAGACAAAGAATTAGTTTCTGATAATATATCATGCCAATCTCTAATATGTCTTTTTAGGAATGAAGAATAATCTTAGATGTCATATTATTTAGTATCAAATATATTTATTGGAGAACAAAAATCTATATGTTAAGTTTTAAGAACTTTTTCAGTCCTTAATATGTTTTTTACAGACTTATAATTAGTATCTTATAAATATTTTTATAGTCTTTAATATATGTTATTATAGTGTGAATATCAGTCTTTGGAATCTAGTACGAAATATGTTAATTATTGATTAACAATAGTTTTTGATAGTATGATTTATTTTCAGTGTGCCCTTTTTAGCACTAAATTTAGTCTTTAATACTATATTTATTAGTTTACAATATGTGTTTACGGTCCGTAATTTATTTACTTTTTAGGATTATTAGCAGTCTTCAATATTAAATCATTTCATTCTGAACAAATTTAATCAATTTGTAATTCATTAATTCTAAACTCTAAAATAATAAACAATCGAACATACAAATAAATAATGATACCCAATTCATTAATTTTAAACTTTAAAATTGGAACAACCAAACCCTTAAAAATATGTCTCAAGTAACATACTAGATCAAATTGTCAATGTCACAAACATCGTCGTCGAGTTGCTCATCGAATGAATTGCCCGATACCAGAAGCTGTGGAAGTGTGCCCTTAAAATCTAGAAACATCAAGCTCATGAACATTACCAGTTTTTCATACTAGACTGAAATCAAGAACCAATGCATTTGTGAGACAACAAGGGTTCGGGGTGGCAGCTAGGGCTTGTAATTTTTGACATGAACCTGTTACACGACACGATACAACACGAAATTAACAGGTCTCATGTTTGAGGTTAACAGGTTTCGTGTTGTTAACATATCGACACGTTAAGACATGATAAATATCGTGTCTAAACATGTTAAATACCTGTTAACATGTTAAGAACCTGTCTATATTTTTTAATATTTAATAATAGATAATTTCATATTAAAAAAACCCTACGATTATACCCCCTTTAAACTAGTTTCCGTTCACAAAGATTGTAGAAAACCCCAGACCCCATTTGACCATCAATCTATACAGCACATAAACATCCACCGTTATACCTCTGACATTCAATTTCAAACCTCCGGCGTCCGATTTCAAACTTCCATAGCACAACCAATCAACCATCGATATCTACTCCATCGCTTGACTTTAATTTTGAACTTCCAAAGCCCAACTTGACTACTATACTGCTGGACTTCGACTCACCGACCACCATCGTCATAGACTCGCAACTCAAAACCATCGTGAATATAACTTTTAACTTTTTGGTTTATGGTTGTTGATCATAGATGTAAGTCTAAATTTGTAGCTTGAACATTTGATCTTTAAGTAAGTTTGAACATGTGTTACTAAGCAGGTTTCTAAACAGGTCATTTCGTGTATCTTGGTTCTTTACAAGTTCGTGTTTGAAAAAAATGACACGATAAGTTATCGTGTCGTGTTCATGTCTAGCACATCAAATCATCGTATTTTATTGTGTCGTTTCTTATCATGACGAGTCTGATTTGTTATGCCAGCCGTCGAAAGTGGGGTTCAAGTGGTAACGCTCCTTACTAGGGTTAAAGTAAAATAAAGAATTTTTTTATGAAATTAGGGCCGACACGCTAATCGAAAAGTGGATGAGGGACACATGACTTGGCTAAGGTAGCCATACGAAGTTGACATGTGGATGCTGACTGATAGGAAGGTGTCGGACACGTGGACATCGATGTGGGCCGCATCGGCTTCGGATGTAGGCCACATTGCCAAAAGGGGCTCGAAGCAATGCATGCTTAACATGTGTCAAGCATGTGGGGGTGACATCTAATGCGGGGCGTAACAACCAACCGACCTCGCCTGTATAAAGGCGACCATTCGACTTGTTCTTTTCATATTCCACACTCAAATACACATAATTAATGCTAAGATTCGTGCCCCTGGGATCCATTTCAATTATTTCGCGACCCGACGTTTGATTCTTATACATTCGTAGCTACCCAAAATTTCTAGCAGACATTTCTAGCTGAGAGAATAGTTGAAATGTTGCTTAAGTCATCAAGAACTAACCTAATATCTTAAGACAAGGCTCAACTTGAGTTTAAGATGAATATATATTTGTTTTGAAAACAAAACTCGTGAATCCTTGAGATTCACCATCATCATGAAATCTAACATGGGTTATAATTAATTTACTAAAGCATGTTCGTGAAATACAAGACAAGCATAATATTAAGATTGTACACGTGGTCAGATAAAAATTGATGTACATATGATGAGTAGGACCTTGAAAAGGGTATTATGCCTAAGCATGGTTGGTAATTTTTTTGGTACACAAAGGATTATGACTCCTTAGGCATTAACGGTCCTATGGGTGACCTGATAACAAAACTGTTATCAGTGTAAAATAAAAGAACTTGATGTGTATGTCATATTATAAGACTAGCATGTTTAATCTTAAAATAATATGCTCATGCTTGATTACGAAAGGGATTTGGGTTTAATAAATGCTATTCACCAGCATTGATATTGAATTTTAAACCTTTTATAGGTAAATAATGATTAAATATGACTTAGGTCATGCCACAATTAAACTCTGTGGGTGTATCTAATGTTAATATCTAAGAAAAACCAGGAAGGAGAGATGGACGAATCTCTAAGTTTTGAGAAATCTTATGGCTTGTAAATATAGACAAGATTTTGTAAAACATTTTATGAATCAAAAAATGATTTGGGTTTAAGATATGACATGTGTCACACCCTAACCTTGACGGCGGAAACGTCGAGCAGTGAGAGTTAAGATCGTTCACAGCCACATAACGCTATTAATAATCCCAATTATATATATAAATCAAATTCCAATTGTGTCATTACAATCATAAGTCTCAAAGAAATTAAAATAAACATAACAAGTCATTTTATTTCATTTATTTGTCTAGGTCCATTCCTAGATGTGTATGCTTCAATAAGTAGAAATCAAGCTTGAGTATTTCCTGAAACATATTAAAAATAAAAGGTCAACAATAATATTGGTGAGATTTCCATAAGTTGTAATACATAAGTATATAAAAGATGGCAATTCATGTTGTAAGTTAGAGAACAAAGTAAACTAGGGATGTAGACAGAATGCACAATCAAACCTTGAAAAAGTTTTACAAGTCTCAAACGTTTACAAGCATATATGATTAGCTAAGTGTACTTGGATCAACCAAGCAGGCTTGTCAGGCCCATAGATCTATGACGTCGCCAGGCTAGCAATAGTTAATGATTGTACATATAATCGACATTACATGGTAGTTACAAAGATCATCTAATCACAACATGTAAATAATTGCCATTAGTTTACAAGTATCAAACGAGTTTACAAGTGCAAAAGTTATAAGTAACATGTTTCACCCCAAAGTGTGAAATAAACTAAAAAAAGGGGTATGAAAATACTCACTTGGCCAATAAGTATATAATTGAAGATTAATTAGAATAATAAACGTCACTTCAACGTAGTTCCTCACAATGCACCTAAAATGTATATTTACAAGATTTTTAAGTTTAAACACAATTTTAATGGTTAAACGAGAACTGAGGTTTCAATTTGGTATTTGAGACATTGATGTTTAACGAATGGATATCAATTATATTTTCTTGGGATAAATGCTAAGAAATATATTTATTTTTATATAGAGATATGAATAAGAGCAACATTAATAAATAATTAGTAAAATTTGTAAAATTTAAAATAAAGTTTTATAACTAACTAAATGAAATAAACAAGATTAAAACAATAATTTAAGGGCAACGTTTGAGATAATAATTTGTATAAATTGTACAAGTATTCAAAGGCTAATTCTTTTTTTATAAAGAAATAAGTTAACATTAGCTTTAGGATATTAAATAAAAAATATAAGATTAT
>BJCM01271971.1:0-26171 GCA_018326385.1 Flaveria bidentis | reverse complement strand
TATATAATTAGTTCAATACACAATAAACAATGAAATATTAAACATTATAAGCATAAACCACACATTGTATTTCATTCATACCCATTCATTACATATATGTAAGACATGAAAGACATTTTACATTGAGCTCCTAAACTAGGTATACATGTATCAACAAATATGTTGATCTATTTATAAAAGGCTTTGATGAACAGAGATTTAAGTATTTTATATTAGCTATTGGGATGATTAACTTTGAATAGCTTTTTCCTAAAACTAATTTATATTATTTCTTAAAATTTGTGTGTCCTAAGTTGTCTAATTTATCACCTTCATGAGCTCTTGTTTTCTCTGGATAAAAATCTTTTGAAGACTTTCCTTAGAATAAAAAAATTTAATCCTTCTGAAGATATAATTTAATCTTTGGAAGAAACTTATGCCTTCAAAACAAATAACTGTCTAAGTAATTTTCTTTTGGAAGAAATTTCTAAATATCTTCTGAAGCTTAAAACCTCTCTTAGGCACTTATATGTTTTCAAAGACAATTTCCTTCCGAAGCAAATTAACTCTCGGAAGCTTTGTTTTGTTGAACAAAACGTCCAAGTCTTAATTCTCTTTCAAAGAAAATTATTTTTTAAAAAACTCTTAGGAAATTCTTCCGAAGTCATTTTGGCTTCAGAAGCTTTTTCATTAAAACTTCCGAAGAGAATTTACCTACGTAAGCTTTTTCGACTTCCAAGAAAACTACTTTTGAGCAAAAAGCAAACTACTTTTTAAGAGGTGGGACCGACACCCGGATTTCAAAATTTATCCTCTTTCATTAACTTTGTCTTAAATCCTTTACACATATAAACCCAACGGTTCCCCCTCTTTCTATCATCTTCATCTTTCTTCCAAACCTAAATTCCCAAATTTTTCTCTGAAACCACCTTCGTTCATCTTTTCTTCACCTTTAAGCTTTCTCAAAATGTCCAACCTTAACCGAAGAAATGGCCCAGATTTCTCCACGCAGTTACACAGGCAACACAATCAGGTTGCTTTGTTAAACTCTAAGAAAGATCCACACTTTATAGAGGTTTGCCAATTCTTGGCTTTTTCTAAATACTTTACCTCCCTTTCCATTGACCATGTTCTTTATGAGGATCATTTACTTGATTTCTGGAAAACCTGTCAAGACGTTGTTGTAGATGGGGAGAAGGCACTGTCTGCTATGGTGTAGGGGAGGAAAATCATCATCACTCCAGCCATTTATTATGTGTAGGCCCCCATATACTTACCCACACAGGAGGAAGTGGATACTGGAGCTCCCACTTCTCCTAAGGAGCAAACCACTCCCATTACTTCAAAGATCAGTGTTGAGGTTCCTCATGCTCAACCTGATGAGCTCACAAGCCCAACTGCCTTAAGCCTTCACTCTGAGTCTCAACACTCAAGTGAACAAGCTTCAGGGGACAACTACCATCCCTAGCCTTTAGACTTAAACCAACCCATTCCCAATCTTAATTTCTGTACTGATGAAGAATTAGGCTTTAGTGAGTACCACGAGTCTCTCTACTACTCCACTTCTCAAAGGGAGATGAGTGCTCCTGAGTCACCTATGTCTAGCCCACATCAGTCACCCATCACTTAGGTGGATACTTCTGAGACTGTTCAAAATCCGTATGGAAGAGGCTCTCACTTCAGCAAGTGATTACATAATTAAGACCTCAACCACGGCAACTCATCCCATTGACACTTCAACTTAAGTTGTCAGTGAGCATAGGAAAAGCAGCAGCCAAGAACATCATGTTGGTGGTGAGAGAGAAGACTTTGGTCAAATTCTTACATCCCCACATGTTTCTTCTGATGAAGATGAGGGGAATCTGAGGCTATGGTGCAAAAACTATCATAAATATGCACCTATCTAGTCTCCAAGGTTTTTCATCTTGAATCTCAAGTGACTACCTTGAAAAACAGGGTCAATGATCAGACCTTGAACTTCTATGAAAGTCTTGACCTTGTTAGCATGCCATTTGTTAACCAAAGCCAATCTAGACAAGCTGATAGGCTGGCTCAAAGGATTCAAGATAGGATCACTATAGAGTTTAGTTTCAGAAGGAGACTAAGGCAATCAGGCAATATCATTGGTCAACTGCATGTTGAGGCAGACCCTAAGATTAGCTTCATAAGGGAAACCTTAACTGAAGACCCAGTGGTAGAACCAGAGAGCTCTGTCTCACCATCAACTGCTATAGAGATTCATTCCCTTGATAAGACACCTGCTAGTGAAGGTGCATCTAAACCTCTCTCTGGCCCGAGCTTGGAAGCCACACCAAGCAATGAAGGCCAAAGCTCTCTCCACCCTGAGTCACAAAGGTCTGTGAGTGACAAAGAGAAAATAATAATGACTTCTAAGGAGATTGAGGAGGAAGAGAGAGAGAGAGAGAGAGAAAGGAAGCTAAGGGGAGAAAGTTCCTCTACTAGGTCTGCAAGATTCATGGAAGCTGCTATCAGGGCTGCCCCTAGGCCAAACACTCCGGATGATGAGTTGAGGGCTGTCAGGATCAACTACTTGCAGACTAGGAACTATGACATTGATAATGTCATCTCCCTCCCCTTAGATTAATTAAATAAACTGGCTGACATGGAATTGTCAAAGGAAAGAGAGGAGGCAAAGGATGCAAAATTACTTCTTCAAATCAAAGAAGAAAGAAGACATAAAAGACTCTACAAGAATGTGCCTACTCTCTCCCAAACTCAAGAAAGTCCTGTACATGAGGATGTGGCTCCACAAGAACCTTAGGTAGACAAAGAAACTGATAGAATCAACATGATCTGAGTGCCATAGGTCTCTATTAGGCTATTGCACTTCTTCTTTTACCCTTTGATTACATTGATTTTGAGTATCTCAAACAGCTTAAACTTGAGTTAGTCAAAGAAAGATTGACCACTAAAAAGGAACTTAAGGGAAGAGGCTGCAAAGTCAAGAACCATCATCCAGAAAAGCATGAAAAAGTTTGCTGATAGGCAGAGGATGATCAGCTTCTTGAAGCTGTATGAACTCTCCGGAAAGATACTTGGCCCTATGTCTTTGTCCACTATGGATGAGCACATTAGGGTGATTAAGCAAAAGATTCAAAGAGGTGAACTTGTTGACTTACACTCCCCACCAAGTCAGGTCCCTTACGAAGTGGAGATTAAGGTTGAACCATTTAAGACAACACAACCTGAATATCATGCTGAGGCTCAGCAAGTTCCACTTCTAATCCACAACAGGGTTCTATTCCCTTTTAATCTAAACCTATGAGAGAGGAAGGCCCAACTGAGAAAGACAAAGAAGATCAATCAGGTGTTGCAGGCCAGATTTCTCAGTTAAAAGGTTCAAAGAGGAGAAAAAGGATGGCTTCCAAACCAAAGCCAAAGAAGAAGAAGAAAGAAGCATCCATCTTCAAACCTCAGTATGATTCAGAACATCCTAAAGATGTGCAATAAGAGGATGCTCCACCAACTCTAATTCAAGTAGCTCCTCTAGCTTCTAGAAGACCCATCTTTTCTTGAACAGACACTATAAATCCAGAAAGATAGCATGTCATCAGAGATCAAGGTTTTGAAAATGTCTACACATGGCAGGACATGTACAAGCTACCACTGCATCATCTATATGACATGAGAAAACACTATGAGAGTCTGAGTAATCATGTTCATCTTATGAAGAAAGGGATGATCATTATCATGATGAGGACTGTTGATATCTGAAGTCTTCAAGTTATTTGGTAGCATCAACCTAGGGGGAGTTTGTAAGTTTTAAATATAAGGCTGATGCAACCCAAACACCCAAAGTCTCTCCTGCATGCATGCACAAGTGTACTATAGTGGAATGCTTCGAAGTTTTACACTCTGCCTTAGAAAATATTCTAAGTATGAAATCTTCCAAAGCTAAGACCAATATCTTCCGAAGCCAAAGATGAAGTCTTCCAAAACTTCAAAGACAAAGTCTTTCGAAGCCAACACTTGAAGACAGATTTCTTCCAAAGACTTTTGAACACGTGTTTTTTCTAATGTACCTTTTCCATAAAGCTGGACCCTTTTCCACTGCAACCATGATAAGACACCAACTTTACATAAGTTGGTGAAAGGTCCATGCTTTTGGTAACTATACATTAAGGTCTTGAGTCTGTAACTTTCTACTTTATTTACTTTATCATTTCTATAATATATTAGGATGTGAGCTATGGCATGCCATAGTCACTAGTCAAAAAGGCAATATGCCTTTTGACTCTACATTGATTTTGTTGTCTAGATCATGTATCCAGCTAGCCTTCAAAGTATGGCCGGCTGTAGGTTGTAGTATAAGTGTCTCTGGTCCTTTGTATCTTAAACCATTGCTTTTTAAACACTTGTAAGGAACTAGAGAGCAATATACATCAACCTTGAAAACCATCTACTTGTGTTGTTCTCTAATATACTTCTGTTTCTTAGTTCTCATTAAAACTGGTTTCTAGTTCTCCATTTCATCTATTAAGTGTTGTTGGACACTCTCTTCTTTGTGTTGTTGTGTTGTAAGCAAGTACCCTTTAACGGTCCTACAATCACCTTCTATTATCGAGCCTATTGAGTTTGGTGACTCTGCCAACTCTTCAAAGAAATCTAAATCATCATCTGATCAGGAGGATCATCAAATAAAAATGCTTGTTAGGCAAGTTACATCAGAAGTAGTTCCCTCTAAGAGTTTTGTTGAATCAGGGGTTAATAGACCAGATGAAAAATATGAAATGATATCTAAGCTTCTGAAGAAGGTGGCCAAAATGGATAAACTCCTTGATAGACGGTTTGCCATCATAAGGGACAAACTTCTTGAGTTGGATAAGAAGGAGAATGATTTGAAAGAGTTGAAAGAGAGATATGAAGCTGAAAATTAGAAAAGGATAAAGATTTTGAAGAACTTAAGGCTTCTCTAAAACATTCAAGGGATGAAGTAAGTGGTCATGTAGACCCTTTAGCCATCCAGACAATAGCCATGGAAGAGCATGAAGGATTGATTGAGGAACAATCTGACATGATCTCTGAACAACAAAAACATATTGAATCCTTGAATAAGAGGATTGTAGAGTTAGAGCTGTTGATTACGATCAAACAGGAAGTTGAAAAAAGAAGGATCATGAAGGTGATAATGATGAGATTGAGGAGAAGAAGAAAGATGATGAGGAGGAACATGATAGTGAAGGAAGTTCCTGAGGGGAGAATGATGATGACTGCTGAATCAAGTGGAACCAAACCCCAAGAGCAAAGCGTGGCTATGGTATTATATACCAGCATGGATCATGAAGAAACACACACCAAAGAGTCTGAATTCAATAACATGATCAAGGCTCTTGGCAGATTTACTGATGAAGACTTCATTATAAATGATAAGTTTTGGGATTTTATTGGAGATCATAGATGAGCAACTAAGCCCATTGTGATTATTCCCCAATCTCTAGTGTTAATTGAAAAGGATTTGAGCTTGCAAATTGTACCTGTTGTGTCACTCACTGATGAACAAAAGGAACTTATCAGAAAGATGTGTGAAGAACAACAACAAAAAGAAGAATCTAATGCTAAGCTCAAAGAGAAGGAACAGACTGAACTTGAAAAGAAAGAAGCTGAATAATTGCCACAAGAAGCTGAAATGGCTGAAACCACTACTAGTCCAAGAGTTCAAACATACGCCAGAAAGAGGAAATACCTTTCTATGAAGGCAAATGGAAAAAGACCAATAGAAGAAGAAGAGCCATTAAAGAAAAAGCAAAAAGATGATCTACGTAGCCTTGCAGCCATTGTTGAATTTTTGGATAAAAATGAAAAAATTGAAACACCACTAAAACAAAAAGCTGAATTCATTGACCTTGAAGAAGTAGAGATAGAGGATGGATATATGGTTGATGAACCAATAGCTAGAGAAAGTCCTATGAAGGTCGAATCTTCAATACATGAGATCGTAGAGAAAGCCAAATCAGATGACCTGATGGTGAAGGCCATGTTTCTAATTAACCATGGTTATGATCCTGATGAGGTAATTGGGATGACCTATGAGGGGATGATAGCAGAAGAAGAAAAGCTAAACAAACTTATGGACCCTACATATGAGACTTTGTATGAAAAGACTCATTCATCCAAAGCTCTAATGGTTAAATTCTCATCAAAGGCCAAGCAGACTGAAACTCCTCAATCATTCTATCCTGATCCTTATAGTATGACTGACAGGGATATAAAGGACTACCATTTGAACAAGGATTCACCAAAAGAAAACGGGGCAACATGAAGACAAATCCTTTAAGGGCTGCTATCCCTAGGATGATAAATAAGAAGAAAGAAAGGCTGAAGAAACTTGAAGAAGAAATAATTAGCAAGAAACTAAGAACTAGAGTATTTGCACAAGACATCCAGCTCACCCATAGAGATCATGACACTTTGGCACCATTTCTACATAGTAATCCAGAGTGGTTTGTTGCGCCTTCCAAGTTAAGGCTTCAAGAAGGGCTCATCACTACTGAGATGATTAAGGGTGTGTCTACTCCCCAGGGCAAGACAAATAAGAAGATAATTGCTTGAAAGTATGACAATGACTGGAACATGTTCATGATCAAAAGGATCTTAGGGTTGGTTCAATTTTTTATTAAGTATACTGCTCTAATGAACTCCTTACAGATTCATGATTTGAAAGAACTAGCCAATCTAGAATTGATTAATCATAAGGCTATGTTCAGGGGTTATGAGTTTGAAGATATTCTGAGGATGTTCAAAAGAACATACAACTTCAAATCTCTTAAGGCTATTTGTATGAGGAAAGATAAGTCCTTTGTTAACCCCTTTGAGAAGAAAAAGACTAAACTAGTTGAATAAGTGGTATTCCTTGAGCTCAAGGTGAAGGCAACTGAATCTTTGAAAAGAAAGATGGTTGCCCAAACTCATTCCTCCAAACCAATCTCAAATGTCTATTATGATGAAAAGACAAATGAATTGGTGATTGAAAGAAGATGGGGAGGAAACGAAGGTGCTGAGATTAGACTTTTTAATGGATATGAGGTGAGATTGTTAGATGAATCCTATATCAACTACATATACACAAAGTACTTTAGAGAGAAAAATAACAAGCTAGAAGAAGAAGACATGCACTTCTTTCTAAAGTGCATAAAGATTCTAAAAATGGCATTTGATAGAATCATCGCCAAGAGAGAGCAGAGGAAGAAGAAGAAGACTCATTTGCAATTAGGAAACATTATGAAGTTGGAGGTGGATGTGGAAGGATCTATTCCAATTCATAGAGATAGGTTGTCAACTGTGTCTATCTGGGAACCTATCTCATTGAAAAAGTTGCCCATTGAAACCATTCACACTATGAGCCAGATGAAGATTCATGTGCCGAATAGAGAAAAGATGTCTAAAGCCAATGACTTTGTCAACATGATAAAGGCCATTCTGGATCCATTACTTGCAGAACCATTAGTTTCATCTCCTGCTACATAAGACCCAACAGAATCCTCACAACCTCATCCACCATTAAACTCTTAAAGCACATAGGTTGTATAATCCTTAGGGGAGTATTGGACCCTGAAAGGATCATACATGCCAATTCAAGTGGTGTATTGATGGTTGTTCTACTAGAAATCCCACAAGTCCAAGAAGATATGCGGATGAAGAATCTGCATCAAGAATAGAAGACAAGTGTCAGTTATCCGCATTTTTTATGCGGATGACTAACAAAACAAATGCTAACAAATGTTTGTTCATCCGCATTAACAAATGCGGACTGCCGACAAATGCTGACAAGGAATTGTATTTCTGCATTAACTAATGCATATGCTCAGCAACAAATGCGCCAAGTGTTTGTTCATTCGCATTTGTCAATGCTGATAACCAAACACTAATGAGATTGAAGAAAACAAATGTTGATGAAGATCAACTCATCCACATTAGTTAATGTGGATGAACAAAGACACATGTTGATGATGTTGATGATGTTGATGAAGACTTCTGTACTTAGACTAGATTATAGTATAGGGGTAATTTAGTCTTTTTGTAAAAGAGATCTTGTCAGCCTATCAAGAGAATAGAAACCCTTGTATGTGAGGTGACAGTTGATAGACATTAGACAATCATAATATTTTGTTTAGTCTTATGTTCAGAAGGTGTATTGTTATTGTTTAATGCTTAAACCCTAGCATTCATTGTAACCTTTTCACCTCAATTAATACAAAAGAGCATTTATGAGTACTTCTTGCATTCAATGTTCTGTATTTATATGTTCTGCCATATAATCACTAACTAAATCATTATATTTGGTCCTATCTGATTAATATCAACTGAGAATATCATTCTCACTATCCAGTCACATTGCAATCCACCAATCTTCTTCTTTAGTCTTGGTACTTATTTTTAGTGCTTGGATGAATTAAGTAGCGGTCTTGTAAGATCTAACTAAAAAATTCTCATTCTAAGAACCCCATGATGAATCCATATGCACCTGAATCTAGTTTTAACACTATTGGTGTTTTCTTTCAAATTTACAACCTTTCCTTTCATTCCTTCATGGATGATCTGATTGGGCTTTAAGACTTTTTTTAAAACATCATATATTTTTTAGGTAATATTAGGCATCATAATTAGCTAGGAAGATCTCACCTTGAATGGTTTATGTCTCTCTTTACGACTAAGCCGTCGTTAATAACATTAGCTTTACTCGGGTGATAATTAATCTTATAGCTATTGTATTTTATCAACTCTAACTACCGGCTTTGTTGCATGCTAATATCTTTTAGTTCAAGGAAGAACTTTAAGATCTTGTTGTATGTGATGATCATACATTTAACACTAATATAGTGTTTTCATATCATTAACGTGAATACCATAGTTACAAGCTCCAAATCTTGGGAAGGATTACTGACTTCATGAATCTTTATTTGGTGAGAAGTGTAAGCTATTACTTTATTATTTTGCATCAGAACACACCCTAACCCTTGATAAGGTACATATTAGTAGACTACCAAGTCTTCATTTTCTTTTAGTAAGGTCAACATTGGTACCTTTGTCAACTGATTCTTTAACTCTTGAAGTGAGTCTTCTTGACTTTTGTTGCATTGAATCTTTACATCCTTTCTTATTAAGTTCGTTAATGGCGAGTAATTCCTTGAAAAGTCTTGGATAAACATCATGTAATAACTTACCAACCCGAGTAAGCTTCAAATATTAGATGTTTCTCTAGAGAACTCCATTGCATAATATATTCCATTGTAGAAGGACCAACAGATCCTATGTGGGTTAATAATATATCACTGAAAATGCACTTCATATACTCAAAATACACACTTTGAGAATTTAGCATATTACTTTTTCCCTTTAGGGTTTCCAACACCTTATGGGAGTGAAAAATGTGTCTCTTATGTTCTTCAAGTAGATAAGAATATCATCTAAATTTTGTCATTGATCTATCAAGCCTTAGTCAATACACCTGATTCATTAAATCCATTACAACTTGAAGGTCATTCGTCAAACCAAAGACATCGCTAAGAATTCGTAATGCCCATATCATGTTGTAAATGTCGTATTTGGTATATCTTGTTCTTTAATCTTTAAAAGATGATGACATGAAATGAGGTTGATCATTGAGAACCAACTTGTGCCTTGCAACTAGTTGAATAGATCAACAATCCTAGGTAATTGGTACTTGCTCTTTATTATTAACTTTTTAAGCTCTCTATAGTCGATCGATGCACATTTACATACTCTTGTCTTACTTCTTTACGAATAATAATTGAGCAACCCATGGAGAAATTCATGGTTTGATAAAGCTTTTATTGAGAAGGTCCTATAGCTGGTTCATTAACTCTTTTTCTAATGGACCTAGACGATATGAGGCTTTGGTAAAAGGTTGAGCTCCTAGTAATAAATCAATCTGAAACTTAATTTGTTAATTTGGTGGTAATCCACGAAGACACTCATGCAATTATCAAATGAGGGTGACTAAATTCACCTTTGGCAGATAGTGTTACATACAAATGAACTATTGTATATTATGTTAAACTAACACTTTAGTAATATCTAAAGGTCATACGCGAGTGTGGTGTCATGTTCACTCACCTAAGGGTGACCAAATGACAGTTGGGTGAATAAGCTCTATACAGATGACCAACACTTGGAATAAATTCTATGTATGGCATATATAAATGATCTATCTCCTTTGGCCATTCATCATGTACGGGTGAATATCATTGGATTCAAATAAAAACATACCACCCATACTACAAGAACTTGTTCTTTCTATTCAAGACAACCTTTCACATGACACTATCCATATTATAAGGTACTATTGTTCATCCATGTATAAAATACCAAAACCAATAAAAACATAAAATTTAACATTGAAATCTCTTCATACTTTCACAAAACAATCATTAATGCAGATCAACCTAAAACAACATAAATCATATAAAAATAGGGATCAAGTACTCACCTTTTGATGAACTTCTAGCAAACCCCTAGAACCGAGATAAGTATGAACCAGCATCTACATGCACATATGTAAAGGTGTCAAAATTTTCGTTATCAACCCATAATCATATGGATTCATAGATCTATCATAAATTTACTTCAAAACATAAATCCATATCTTTTGTTAGATTCTTGCACGTGCTCTCTCTCTCTCTCTCTCTCTCTCGACCCTTAACTTTCTCTCTATAAACCCTTTTTGAAAGCTTTAATTGAAAAAATGAAAAAATTAAGCTCCCTTCCTTTTATAGTCATTTTTAGGCCATGAAACTTCATTATGCCATCTTTAGTCCTCATACTTTAACTAAAATTGTTGGATGGTTAAAAAAGGAAAAACTTTCTAAAGATCAATAGATAATATATGTGAAATCTCGATTAGGTGCTTACTAACAACCACATGGAAGGTAAAACTTGAATGAAATAACATATAGCAATTTTTTTAAAGTATCTACTTGATTATAATTCACTGATTACCAAAGCAATAATAGGAATATAAGTGGGTTAAAAAAACAGCTAACCTTATAACTACACATGGGTGAGGTATATACTAGAGCAAATCTTGATAATCTATACTATGTTTAGGATCAATGGCTTGTTTTAGTAATTGATCTACACAATATAACATACTATGAATGTGTAATATAATTGGTTACGATACAATGTACCAGATAGACAAGAATCAACACATAAGGAGATCGGTAGTTATAAAGTGATGGTAACACCACTACTTTTCAACTTGACATCTTTGTCTACAAAAGGCAGGGAATTAATATATGCACCTTTAAATCAGTAGATAATATCTATGCTAATTCACAATAGTTTAGTAGTTGGTTTGGTAGATGATATCTTTAGCAGTTAGACACATTTGTTAGCACTTGGAGGCTTTTTGGTAGCATCTTAATAGTCATGAGGATACTATCTCTAAATGGTTTATCATAGTTAACATGAAACCTCAAATCTAAATGGTTAAAACATAACCTCTTATTATAACCTCTTAATGTTTCCTTTTAACCATTCAAAATTATGATTACTTAATAATCATTAAAAGGTACCCTATTAATGAATATTAAGAGGTTAGCAAACAACCCTTTAGACATTTTCAACTGAACGTACAACAAATAGTGTATGAGTAGCTTTGTTCTTTTTATGTCCCAGCAAAAATCAAAACTCTCTTTTTGTTCTTTTTAATTAGGCTCTTCCAAAAATCTAAGATGATACATGTCGGGTTTAACGACAACAAGAAAGCAACAATTTTGTTTTTGCAATATTTACATACACCATTTTACCCCTTAGATATGATCATTACAATAAACATTCTTGTAATAGATGCTACATCAACATCGTAAGTATTATACTTAGAGGCTAATGCAACTAAAGAGCTCTCAGTATCAAATCTTCCGAAGCCAAAAGGCAAAATCTTTCGAAACCAGAGATGAAGTCTTTTGAAACTTCAAGACAAAGTCTTCCGAAGCCAAGAGACTGATTTCTTTCGAAGACAGAGAAAATATGATTTCTCTTACTAGCTTTTGAAAAACAACTGAACCACTTTTTATTGCCATCTTTGAAGACTCAACAACTTATATAAGTTGGTGAAAAATCAATACCTTTGTTAATTGTAGATTAAGGTATTAGAGTCTGTAACTTTCTACTTTTGTACTTTTATCATTTTTGTATTAGATAAGAATGTAAGTTATGATATGTCATAATCACCAGTCAAAAGATAATTTGACTTTTGACTTTACATTGATCTTGTTCTCTGGATTAGTATTTTCAGATGGCCTTCAAAATATTGGTGACTATGGGATGTAGTATAAATTATCTCAAATACTTGTAATTAGAACTAAACTTTGTAACACTTGGTAAAAATAACTAGAGAGCAATATATAGAATTCTTGAAAACGATCTTATTGGGTTCTTGTTTTGTTCTTTACTTGTGTTTTTTGATTCACTTTAAGCCAATTTCATATTTGATCTGTTAGATGTTCTAAGTCTCTCCAAACATTATGAGACTCTTGCATTAACCTCGTTGACCGGTCCTACAAACATCTTCATTGTTTAAATTTAACATAAAAAATAACTAAAAGTTGATTAAACTTTCACATCGAGATAACAAAATAATTATAACATTTATTGTTAAAAATTCACATGAAAATAAGTTACAACAAGTATCTTCATATGCTTATACACTTTCATATCCTAAACATTTAAGTTTCATATCAGAAATAAATATCCAATAATTAAAAAACAATTTACATTTTACTTTTATGTCTAAAAATAAATAACTTGGCGTTTATATTCGGGTAAGCAGGTCAGGCATGTGGTTTGGGAAATCGGACTGGGTATCACCTAATCCCATACCCGTCCAATAACCACGAAAAATTTTAAAACTGATCCAAAACCCGGCCCAATACCCATTAGGCTTTGAGTATATCCATCGTGTATATCTCGGGTTTCGGGAATGATGCTCTACTTCAAATGTTCAACAAATCGACGAACAAAGTGTTAGGTGTTACTAAGTGTGAATATAGATGGTTAACTTGCGTTAATATAATTTTGTATTTGATAAATTTAATGACCAATATAAATAAAAGGTGATAACATAATTAGCTACAGGTAGACATTTAATATGTTCATATTACAAGATCTACTAAATATTTCGTTACAAAGTAATAAAATTATTAACATCTTAGTATCATCACATATTCACATAAGAAAACTTTTTGTTAATGTTTTCTAAAATATATATGTCTTGATGATTTCAAAGTTTCAATGTACGCGCCATTTTAAAGGTTATTTTCGTCTTTCATGCATAACACCTTAACGCTTATTCTATAAATTCTGTGCAAACATATCACATAATACACACACTCATCTATTACGTTCATACACATATCAGTTAATCACTCCGATGGGTGATATCTTTGTGTCACCTAATCAACCTGCACTTTTCCCGATGACGGGGACACTGTCTTCAATCTCAAAGGAAGATTACCATCTGTTTCACAAAAAGGATCGAACATTGTTCACCATTTTGCTTGTAATTCTCCATCGCGAGGTTGTTCAGTCTATACTCGTGATGGGGTTTCTTTTATGGCTTGAAAGAGAAGGGTATGGCTCAAAGAATTTAGTTGAAACCATCATCACTTCATTGACACCGGACTTAATCGATCGGGTTGCTGATGAAGTTGTGATATGCCTTAAGTTGTTGGAGAAAAAAGGCAACAACTTGCTTCTCAAAGGAAGCTATGACATATCACTGCTTCAGTGTTTTCTTGATCGTAAATCTATACGTCTGGAGGATCTTTATCGCGATAGAGAGGTGGTTTTGGATGAGGTGTCTCGCATTGCAAAGGAGGTGTCCAAAAGGGCGTTTGATGACATCTTGGAACGGTTCATCAAGTGTGGTGACCCTGTTGTGGTTCATACACCGCAAGATAAGGTTAATGTTGGTGGTTTTGGTTATGTCGGCCCTTTGCCTTTGTATGATCATATCAACAAGTATGCTGGATTTCATCAGCAGATGGTTGTTGATGGAGAAGATGCACATCATCAAGCTCTAGTCAATCTGCAAGTTTATCTACGGAAACAAAGAAATTTAGCTTTGGATCGGTCGTATGCTCGTGGGCATTCTTCATGTGTCACACGAGAATCAAAAGAGGAGATACCACAGGAAAATCGAACCATCTTCCTCACCTTTTCGAAAGGGTACCCGATTTCTGAAAATGAAGTTAGAGACTACTTCACTAGGTATCTTATATTATATGGGTTTTTTTCTATGATTTTTTTTTTTTGTTTTTTTTTCGTAAACGAGATTAAAGGGATCTCCAAAAAATAAAACATTCTTGAAAATACATCAAAATCAATTTCTTATTTGATAACAATTTACACCAATTTAACACAAATTTCTACTATTTAAGATAATTAATATATATGTTATTGTTTTCTTTAATTCATTTTGTTGGTATGATCAGAATGTATGGGGATTTCATTGAGAGCATCTACATGCAACCAGTGGAACCGGAGAACCAACCGCTCTTTGCTCGGATTGTGGCTCGATCGCCTGCGATGGTTAGTGCTGTGGTTGATAGAGATGGTGCTGATGGAAAATCGAAATACTATATCAATGGCAAGCACGTATGGGCTCGAAAATATGTGAAGAGAACACCATCTAAGGATGTGAATGAGGGTGTTGAATCACCTCAACCTTAGATCATGGTCGATCGATTATTGATCTTCGGTTTTGATGGATAGACCGATGCATATCTAACTTCATTAGAAGTTTATTTTGTTATATAATGTTGTTAGTAGATTAGCAGATCTTCGACCATACCATGATTCATGTATACACTTGTGAAATTTGGATTGATTGCTAAACATAATATTGCTAGGGAAGTTCATAGAATTACTTAATTTCTGTAATGTTTGATGAAAATAATATGATTTTTACTTTCTTTGGGTTTTATTGATTAACTGTTCGAAATTTGCACGAATTAGATATTGTTGAATTCGTGCGGATACTTATTGGTTAGTTTATCATTTTGTTATAAAAAAATTGTTTAATATCTCTTACAATTTAACTACTAAAATAATAAAGATTATTTTTCAGATGTCTTGTTGTAACATTTAATTTGAGACATAATTGATAATACAAATATCGTATTTGATATTTATGTCAAAATTTATTCATAAATAACTAAAAAATTATCTTTTAATGAAACATAAAGGCTTCAAACTATTAAATAACAAAGTTAAAAGTAAATAGGTCTAAGTTCAATTAATTCATTAGCAATTGATTATAGTTAATACATTTTACATATATTTTGAAAGATCGCATTAATTATTACAATATCGATCATCTTAAATGTTGAAATCATGGAAGTTGGTATCTATATTATGGGTTTAATATCTTTCAGCTGAATATTTATTTATAAAATATTAAATAATTAATAATAAAAAGTTGCGAATAATAAAAGTATTCTTCAATATAAAATATGAATATAATAACGTATATATAATTATTTTGAGTAAATAAAAATAAGCTATTTTTTATTTTATAAAAAATTGTGGCTTATAAATATTTTATTTTAAGAACAATGATTTAAAAAAGTTTATTGTATTCTGTATTTTATAATAGTATTTTATAATAGTATTTTTTTAAAAGTAAGTTTTTAATAAAATGTAGGTTTTTTATTTATTAAATTATAGATATTTTGTTTGGAAATAGTATGAGTAATATTATTAATATAAAATATTATTATAAATAATAGAGAAAAATGAATAATTATATATACGTATTAGTTGAAGAAAATAAAACAATTATATTATTATTTTTAACTCACTTATTTAAATATTTTTATTTTTAAACATTCATTTTAAGAAATTTTATATAAAACACTTATTCTTTATAAAAATCTAATTTGTTAAAAACACCGATTTGTGATTATTCTAGTTGTATTAATAAGATTGTTTTTAGAAAATTTCACCTTTTTATATATTTTTTTAAAAATGATTGATTTAAAATATTTTGTTCCGAAAAGATTTAGTGTTTCAAAAAACTTCATATTATATTATAATAAAAAGATATGGTCTTTACTTTCTTTAATAAAATTTATTTTTGAAAATATAGCTTGATTTTAAAAAATCTAGATGAAAGAGATAAATGTAACAATTAATGAAATTCTTTTTTAATAAAAAAAGAAATTAATTTAAGTGCTTAATTAATGTAATATCTTTTTTGAGAGAAAAATAATATAAGGGTGTCTAAAATAATAACAAGTGATAATAACATAAATCAAAAGAATAACAAGTGTAAACTTTTTTTTCTTATTAGATACTATAAATTAACTGAACGTAAAAAGATCGAAAGTGACAAATATCTAAATTGAACATGAAATAAGAACTTAAGAAGAACAACAACAATTAATTTCTTTTGACCAATATAATTCTAGTCGGGTTTCCCATTTGTCTTTTTCTAAATGAACATTACCAAATTTTGAACCTTTATTATATTTTAATATATTGACTCATTTGTTAATCACTTAAAATCTTATGAATGGACTGTAATACTTGCTGATAAATAATAAAAGTAACTAAAAATTTGATCTTTGTTAAAGTTAGAAAACTTATAACTTTTCCATGAGTATGTAACATGATATGTGAAGACTTAAAAAAACAATGGTGTTATTGTGTACGATTTCTTAAAGTAGTTGCATTTCACATCCGGTCGATCTTGCATTATCTATTCCTGTTAAAACATTTGGTCGGTTGTTTTTTTCATTTTTTATGTGTGTGTTGTTATAGGTTTTCTAACTTTTCCTATTAAAACTTTTGCATTATCTATTCCTATTAAAACATTTGGGGGTGGGGATTTTTTGTGGGTTTTTATGTTTGGACACGTGTCTTTGATGTGTGTTTTGATTATATTTCTTTATATGGTTCGTTGGCTTTGTCTTTCTCCAGGTTTCTACTTTCTTTCTTTTGTTATCGATATCCTGCCGATTCTTGCTATTAAAGTTTGGGTTTTCCTTTTGTTTGCTTTTTTGGAGCTTTTATTTTCATCAGTTTTCTATTTTGGATTGTGTCGCCTTGTTGCGGCTTTGATTTTCATTTGTATTGTGTATGGTGTTGGGCTTTGATTTTGTTTTGGGTTCTACATGTTTTGGTGTGTTATGGATTAGGGGTTTTTGTGTGTTTTACTTTGTGTATTTTGCGGATTTTATGGTTTCGAACCTTTGTTTTGATATTGATTTTGGTATAGGGTTACGTTAAAACTCGTATGGCCGCGGCAATGCGCGACACCGAAACCTAGTTATGTTTTATTACAAAGATAGTTAAGGTAACAAACAATTCAAACACCAAACCAAATATCGTCCTTTTTGGTAGCCGACATGCCATGAAGCATTTGCGTATCATAATTTTAAAACATGTTTATAGAAAAGTTATCCATCATCATATAAGGAAACGTTCAAGTTTTTTCAAACTGACGCGGGATGTAACATCCTTTCACACCGGGTGCCTAACATCCTCGCAAGCAAAATGGCAAACCTAGGATCTAATACCAATTTGTTACACCCCTCACGTCGAAATCATGAAAGGGCGACGTAATGGATTATCTTAAACACATGGTAATAAGATATTCAAATATAATTATGTATACAAATGTATTATGTCAACAATGTATTAGAGTACAAGTTTTAAGAATTAAAGTTTATTAAAAAGACATGGAATTTATCGAATAACTCAAACACCTACCATATATTGTCTGATTTGACGACCGACATGCCCTCTGGTGTCCGCCTATTACGGTTTTAAAATACGCCTGATATGAAAGTTATCGATTCACATATAAGGAAGCTTCCCAACTGATATGAGATGCAATATTCTCCCATTACGACAAATACAAACTTTAGCGGCGACTTTATACATAGACTATCTTAAGTAACAATTTTTTTAAAAACTAAGTTTTTACGGAAGTTTCAACTTAATTTCATTTCTTTTTATGGGACACTATACCTCTAAGTAGTTTTCTTGTGATGGTGGTACTTCTTTTGTGACGGTACCTCAAAGCCCGAATTTTATTTTTTTGGGCGTTTTTATCTCAACCATCTTCTAAACAAATATTTTGGGGTGGTGTTATTTTTCTCTTTCATGTTGTTTCAAAGTCTCTTGATATTGTTATTATCTTCATCACTCATGTATTTTCCTTAGTTCCATCAGTCACGTTTTTTCTCGAACATCCTATTGTGTAATGATCCTTCTCCTATCACTACAGAATTGCTTTTTATTTTCGATTAATTTACATTAATGTAAATTAAGTTCGGTGACACATGAGTTGTTTTACATATGTGTATATTAGATATGAATAATAAAATATGTAAAACAACTAAATATGACAAGTCTTAAATCATATTTATGTAAATCAATGGTTCATAATCCAATTATAAATCCATGGTTTTTTTGGTTTTGCAAAGAATAGTCGTTCCATAATGATCCTGATCCTATACACACACACACACATATATATATATATATACATATATATGTATATATTTGCATGTATGTACAGATATACATAATGGTTTTGTAAGGTTATACTTGAAAGGCTGATGCAACCAAAGCAACCAAAGGGCATCCAACATGCATGATGAAGTGCATAGTAAAAGTTACTTTGGAAGTTTTACATACTTCAAAGAAAATTATTCTAAGTATAAAATCTTTTGAAGCCAAATATCAAGTTTTCCAAAGCCAAAGATGAAATCTTCCAAAGATTCAAGGACAAAGTCTTCCGAAGTCAATAGACTAAAGACTAATGTCTTTCAAATACAGATAATAAATGTTTCTTTGATAAACTTTTGCATAAAACTAACCAAATTCTGTTGCTACTCTGAAGACTCACCGACTTGTATAAGTTGGTGAAAAGGTTCATGCTTTTGTAAACTGTAGAATATGTTTTAGGGTCTGCAATTTTCTACTTAGAATGTTTTATAATTATTGTAATATATTAGGATGTGATTTTGTAAGGATTAATGAATGGTTGATGCACCCAAAACAGAGCAAGTCTTTCCTGCATGCATGCACTAAGTGTAAAGTAGAAGTTGCTTCGGAAGTTTTACACCTTGCATCAAAAATATTCTAACTGTAAAATATTCCGAAGTCAAAACCAATATCTTTTGAAGCCAAAAGTGAAGTCTTCCGAAGTTTCAAAGACAAAATATTCCGAAGCTTATGAAGTGAAGACAAATTTCTTCCAAAGACTTTCAAGAACATGTTTTCTCTGATGTACTTTTCATAAAGCTGACCAACTTTCCGTTGTAACTCTGAAGACTCACCAACTTAAACAAGTTGGTGAATGATCCATGTTTTTTAACTATACATTGAGGTCTTGAGTCTTGAGGTCTAGACAATGGATACATTATTATGTTGTTATCAAGAGAACGAGAACCTTAAAACTCTCACTCTTACAAATTTGTGTGGAATTTTTAGTGGATACCAGATGGAGATGAACACGCAAAATCCATCTGGTAACTCCAGTAATCAACTGAGTTCAGCCCTTCATGTGGTAGAAAGGGACTGCAGAGAACCACAACATCATCTTATTTGCTGCCCTGACAACTCACAAAATGGTCCTTTCATCACCTTCTTGGAGACACCAAGGGAGACTTACACTCAAGGAGGTCCATTCCAAGAGACAAGCTCTTCACAAGCTTTTGTGTCTGCTGATGAAAGTTCTTGGAACTTTCTCTTCACCCTGTAAGATCTTGACTGTATCCATCCAGATAATCTAGAGTACATGGAGACAGTTCAACAAATAGATTTTCTCACTCATAAAGCCAAGAAGTTCTACAAGTCGACAGGGATAAAGTTTCCAAGCAATACAACTAGTGGAAATTTTGGGCTAGACAATAGCAAGGTGAAGTGTTACAATTGTAATCAAATGAGACACTTTGCCAAAGAGCGCAAGGCACCGAGGACAAATGGTGGCCAAGCACAAAGCAGACCAAATTACACTAATAGAGCCAACTAGAATGAGAAGTCAAAGCAGCAAGCTACAGTTTCTGTTGAAGAAGGAAGCTTTGACTGGAGCTTTCAGGTGGAAGATACATCTCCAAATCAAGCACTAATGGTTGACCATGATGAAGCCAAGGTATTGGAACATCTCTGTATACCAGAATTATTGCTCAAGTTAATAGATACAAGTCCTATAACTTAGAGATGAGATATGATCTTGAGTCTTTGAATATCTTAAAATCTGATTTCAAAAGAGCTAAAAATGATTACAAACTTCAAATAAAAGCTTTAGAGAAAACCATTTCAACTTTTAAATATGAGCACACCATTTATAGGACTCAAATAAAAGATCTCATCACTAAGTTAATTGAATGACAGGCTGAGCTTGTGATCAGCAAAGCCAGGGCAGAAGAAAAATGTGTTCTTGAAAAACAGACCTTGAAGAACATAATATCCTCATCCCTAAATATAAAAATTTGTTATCAAAATAAGCAGGGACTAGGATCTACTGAGATAGCTCCTCTACCCACAATCATGTCTGTAAGATCTCCTAGGTGTGAAACTTGTGAAGATAAGCTTTTTTTTATAGACCTCATGATTGAAGAGGATGAAGAGGAGATAGTGAAGGATATCTCTAAGAAGTGTGAAGAAGAGCATCATAAGAAGGGTCACTATTTTCTTGAGGAGAGAAAGGAAGTTGGGGTGACCAAGTCTAGAAATAATAACTTGATCAGGAAGGCCAAAAGAAAGTCCAAGCAGGCTCAAGAGATCAAGGCTACTTTTTAATTTTATGTAGAAACAAGTCTTTATTTCTGCAGGTTTTGAAGTGGCTAAGGCTGAAGACACAAACTTGAACTCTATTACCAAGGAATAACTTGACCAGGAAGGCCAAAAGAAAGTCCTAGAAGGCTCAAGAGATCAAGGCCACTTTTAATTTTATATAGAAACAAGTTTTCATCTTTGAAGGTTTTGTAGTGGCTAAGGCTGAAGACACAAACTTGAACTCTAGTACCAGGAGTCCTAGTTCATGTTTAAATCCTTCCATCATTAGGATTCACAAGTCTCACCCTATTACAAACTTGAACCTGATCTAAATTTCTCTAATTTAGATCTCCCCAAGCAACTTGAAGTAATCCCTTAACTTAGAACTCACAAGTCTCACCCCATCACAAACATCATTGGAGATGTTGACACAGGGTAAGAACAAGAGGAATAAACCATGATACAAGTGTTTGTCTTCACTCTTGTTTCTTTTCTTAGATAGAGCCAAAGAAAGTCGATGAGGCTGTAAAGAAAGTTGATGAGGGTGTAAAAGACAAAAGGTTTAGAACCTATAACCTCTTCCTTAAGGGAAGAATACTATAAGAACCAAATGGGTGTTTATGAACAAGAAAGATGATATAGGACTTGTCATAAAGATCAAGGCTAGACTAGTTATTCAAGGGTACACACATAAAGAAGGAATTGACTACATAGATGTCTTTGCTCATATAGCAAGACTCAAAGTTGTGAGAATATTCCTAGCTTTTGTTGCATCTAAGAATTTCAAGGTCTCCTAGCTTGATGTCAAGTGTGTTTTTTTATATAGTGTGATTGATAAAGTGGTGTATGTCAAACAATTACCTGGTTTTGCAGATCTCGATCATCCTGATTATGTTTGTAGGCTTGATAAAGCTCTCTATGGGTTGCACCAAGCTCCAAGGAAGTGGTATGAGACTCTATCTTAGTATCTCTGTTAGCATGGCTAGGAAATGGGTACTATAGATGGAACTCTCTTCATCAAAAGAACAGGAAATGACTTAATTCTAGTTCAAGTATATGTAGATGAAATTATATTTGGATTCACCAATCTAAAGCTCTGCAAAGACTTTAAGAAGCTGATGAAGAATAAATTTGAAATGAGTTCAATAGGAGAACTCAATTTCTTTCTAGGAACACATGTGAAGCAAGTTGAATATGGCATCTTCATAAGTTAGTTAAAGTATGTACAAGACATACTTAAAAGATTCAACATGACTGACTGTAAGGTTGCTAAGACACCCATAGCGAGAAACCACTCCCTTGGACCTGATCTTGAGGGAAAGTGTGTAGATGAACATCTTTACCAGGCTATAATTAGGTATCTTATGTACCTCATAGATAGCAGGCCTGATATCATGTTTGCCACATGTATTTGTGCAAGATATCAAACCAACCCCAAGATATTACATCTGGTCATTGTCAAGAGAATTCTACGATATCTCAAAGGTGCTTCTACATTAGGCCTTTGGTATTCAAAGAATTCTGACTTCAACCTGTATGCATGTACATATAATGACTACGGTGGCTGCAATATGACTGCAAAGTCTACATCTGGGGATCTCAATTCCTTAGTGGAAGGATTGTCTCATGGTAATGAAAGAAACAATAGTGTTATCTCTATTATCGAAAATCATGTACAACACTCAAGCACAAAACACATCAACATTAGTTATCATTTAATTAGAGATAACTTTGAAAAGGGATTAGTCAAACCGGTCAAAGTTAACACAAATGAACAACATGTTGATCTGTTCACTAAAGCTTTTGATGAGTAAAGATTTATATATCTCATATAAGCTATTGGGATTATTAACTTTGAGAAGATTTTCTTTAAACTTCATTCATATTATTTCTAAAATCTGTGTGTCATAAGTTGTCTATTTCATCATCTTCATAAGCCGTTGTTTACTTTGGAAGAAAAATCTTTTAAAATTTTATCTTTTAGATTTTCTAGAATCTTAATCATGTTTTTTACTTTTAAAGATATTTGCTTACCTTTGGAAGAGAATTATGTTATACAAAAAAAATAACTACTTATTTCAACTTACGTTTAGAAGAAATTTTATAAATATCTTCCGAAGCATAAATGAATATAAGTACTTATATGTTTTTGAAGAACAACTTTCATCCGAAAGCAATTTAAGTCTCAGAAGATTTTGTTTTTCTTAGAACAAAATCTCCAAGTCTATTTATCTTCCAAAGCAAAATTCTCTATAATCTTTGAAATTTCTTTCGAATCCATTTTAGCTTCGGAAGCTTTTATCAAAACTTTCAAAGACAGAATACCTTTGGAATATTTTTGACTTCCAAGAAAACAACCTTTTTGGGAACTTTTTCAAAGGTGGGACCGACATCCGGATTTTAAGTTTATCCTCTTTATTAACTTTGTCTCAAATCCATTTCATATAAATATACCCAACGGTTCCCCCTCTTTCACTTTCTTCTACATCTGCAAATTCCTCTTAATCTGAATTCACCCATTACCACCTTTGTTCTTAGCTTCCTTCACCATTAAGCTTCCTCAAATGGCCAACCTCAACCATAGAAACAACCTTAATTTCTCCATGCAACTCCACAGGCTACACAATCAGGTTGCTCTATTGACTTTGAGAAAGATTCTAGTTTCTTAGAGGTATGTAGTTTTTTACCTCTTTTTAACTACTTCACCTCCCTTACCATTGATCCTCTTTTCTATGAGGATCAACTTTTGGAATACTGGAATGCCTCTCAAGAGGTTATCATGGATGGGGAGAAGGCACTGTCTACCATAGTGCAGGGGAGGACAATCTTCATCACTCCGGCCATCATCAACACCCATCTTCAGCTGGATGATCTAGTAGGTGAATTGTTCTTTCCAGTGGAAGCTATCAATCATTCCTTTGAGCAAATGTGCTGTGAAGGAGATTTTTTGTAAAGACCTTTAGAAAAGGGAAGGTCTCATCCTAGTGGAAGTACCGCTCCATGTGGTCATCCACAGCTTATCCAAGAAGCATGGGGGATAGGACCAAATTCCTAAAGATCTCTTCTTCATAGTACATGAAATAGTCTTGGGGGTCAAATTCAGGTACTCACAGTTTGTGTATACCAATTTTCTTGCTAACTTAGGCTCCTTAGAGTATTACATGTTCCCTAGATATGTTTAACATATTCTCAACTGTGAACAAGGCTCACAGTTGATAGGAACATGTAATTTTCTTAAATTAGGACTGGTGAAGCCTGAAATCTTTAAGACTATGAAAAAGCCAACTATTGGCTTCTCTAGGGTAGAAACAACCCTTGTCCCAAAAATATTAGAGCTCATTGCTCAAGGTGACAACCTAGCAGCACAAGCTAGTGTTGAACCCACACCTTCTACTTCTCAACCATCTAAACAACCACAAATACTCCTCACCTACCAAAGAAAATTCAAACGAACCCCTGCTAAAGCAATTAAGTTTGTGCAGGCTTCCATATCACAAGCCACATAGGAGGAAGTGGACACTGAGCTCCCACTTCATATATTAATGACAACTTTTGTAAAACAATACAACATAGTTTACTTTTACTAAATATTATCATTTGTATTACATCACAAAAACATCATAGTTATACAAATGGATGCCATCCCAAAATGCCAAGTAGCTGGCCCGTGCCATCCTCAGCAACAGTCACCTGCCAACTAGAAAAAAATGCAAAAAATTCAGTGTTGCTGAGTGAGTTCTAGTTTTGTAAAACATAATATACTTTATATTCTGTTTAAAACCATTCTTTACTTTTATATGTTATCATGCATCATACGTACAAATAGATAATTTTATTTATTATTTCCATCATCATTCATTATCTTTACATTCATTCATCAATGTATGGCATCATTATTATTTGTTCTCATGCATTATCTTTCTTACCGTACATTTCATACATTCGTCATTATCTTTCACTTCTTAACAGGATCAATATCATAAGCTATACCCCAAACGTAGGCATGAAGTGGGTACTGGATCGAAGTCTATAATAGACCCCTAACATTGCGCACATAGCCTGACACCAGTACTGGGACAAGCGACAAGGATCCCATACGTTTGGTTAGTCACAAAGACTAGACCCATGTATGTATCCTTATGGGTTATTTAAACCACACACAGTTGAGCTAACAACATTTTAGAGTTGTGCACCTCCTTTCATTTGCGTGCAAGACTTTTCATACGTTCATTCTTACTTTCATGCATGCATTCATACTTTCTTTATGTTCCACTTTTCGTACATCATTAATTTATGCTTTCATCACATAATACTTTATGCTCATTGATAATAACTGTCACACCCCCGCTTATAGAGGAAACACGAGGATGTAACGGACGGGATCGTCATAACACCTGGTTAGTTTACAGAGACAAAATGAATGCAAAGATCCACGTGTCATGACGTCACCCGACACAATGGTGACTTGTGTCGTGGTTAGTCAGTTCCACGACTAGCATAGTCTATCGATTTAACAAAACCAAATCCAACATGAAATCCAACAAACAAAAAGTTCAACATAGTATTCATAAGCGAAATCAAATGATAGTCAAAACACTAGTGCATGTCTAAAGAAATCCTGAGGGTCTCTGCTATGGCATCGGCTCTAGCTATCCTCTTTGATTATTATCACCTGAAAAGATATACTCAAAAGTCAACATATGGTTGGTGAGTTCACAGGTTTAAACATAAATTGAAAGCTTATTGCTGTGCATGAGTTTATGGATCATAAGTGTATACAGTTTATCACAAGTAATATCACATGAGCATCACAACTAAACTTATGACGAACCACACAGCAATTGTCGGAACATATTCACCCAGGGGTCGATCATAACCACAGTCAGTCTCAACTAGTATACTAACATACATGGGTGGGGGTGTCAACCCAATAGTACCATCAATACCTGTCCGTCGGCTCCAACACCGGAGTTAAATAGTTGTGATTAAAGAACCACACAGAAACTCATGCATAAGATATAGCTTGCAAACAGTAACACGTTAATCCAAAATAAATTGAGTTCATAGCTAGAAAGAGTGAGCATACTTTTCCCCCAAAGATTTATAAAATTTGTAATGAAAATGGGGCCGTGAAACTCACCTTGAAATGATTATAAAATAACGCGAGCACAAACGCTTCCAAACGGTGTGAGCAATGTACGATCAAACGCCTATAATAATAATTATAATTAAAACATTAAACACGTTCGATGAGAGAAAGTACGTTCGGTCGGTTTCGGGTCGGTTCAGGTGTATCGCGCGACTCGCTCATGACATCACACGGAAGTACACAAACGACTATGTGTATAATCTACATAACTCGATTATACTTATAATACCATCAATTACAACTTATATATATAAAGTGTTCTTATGTATTT
>BJCM01271965.1:0-19156 GCA_018326385.1 Flaveria bidentis | reverse complement strand
CACTGGTGTGGTGGTGATGATAACACTTGCCTTGTTTACAACTTTGTGAAGATCATTTTTTCTAACTTTCTTTTAACAAAACTCCATAACATGATGCAATCTCTATCACTTTCTTGTGGGATTGCTTGTTTGTGTAAGTGTCATAAACTAAATGATGGTTGCTAAGAGTTATTCTAAGTTGTTCAAAAACAACATTCAAAATGATTATTTAAGTTGATTTATTAGTAAATTGAATAAATATGTATCATTCATGTGTAAATATATGAATGTATTGTTTACTTAGGAATGTATATGAAAAACGTCTATTTTTTTGTACGTAGTGTTAAATTTTAGTCCGATAGTGTAAATTTTTGGTCCGGTAGTGTAAAATTTTATATAAATATCGAGTTCGCCCCCCTGAAAAAAATCATCTCGCCCCCGCCCCCCTGAAAAAAATCATTTCGCCCCCGCCCCCCTGAAAAAAATCATTTTGGCCCCGCACCCCATACAAAGTTGGTTAAGTTGCGCCACTGGTGTGGTGGTGATGATAACACTTGCCTTGTTTACAACTTTGTGAAGATCATTTTTTCTAACTTTCTTTTAACAAAACTCCATAACATGATGCAATCTCTATCACTTTCTTACGTTTGGGATTGCTTGTTTGTGTAAGTGTCATAAACTAAATGATGGTTGCTAAGAGTTATTCTAAGTTGTTCAAAAACAACATTCAAAATGATTATTTAAGTTGATTTATTAGTAAATTGAATAAATATGTATCATTCATGTGTAAATATATGAATGTATTGTTTACTTAGCAATGTATATGAAAAACGTCTAAATTGAATAAACATGTGTAAATATATAAATATATGAATGTATTGTGTACTTAGAATGTATTGTGTACTTAGAATGTATTGATTATTTATTAATGTATTGTTTACTTAGCAATGTATATTTGCCTTAGTAATTATCTTTTTTTCTTAAATAGTTTATAAAACAATATACTGCTTTAGAACTAGAAACTAGATTAATAAATAATCAATTGATTCCATATAATTTTTTTAAAACTAAACAATCATAAAATAATAAACCTAAAATAACCAAAGAAAAACTATCTTACGAGTTTTAAATAAAGAAGCATTCATGTATGTCATATTCATTGAGAACTCGCTCATGTCAGGGCAAGTTCTAGAAATAAAACAAAACATATAGAATCTTGACCGCGCACGTTAAATAAGGTTCAAGAATCCGTTAAAACCGAGGGCAAGTACCCTAATTATCAAAGTTAAACAAAAAAACCCTTCCTCTCAACTCTTTCACTCAAAAAGTATCATTTTCAGAAGAAAAAAAATTCATATATATTTTCTTATATTTTTGTCAAAAACTTAACTTTAAACGGGTTAAACACTAAAAATTCAAAACTCAAACTTTAGGTTATTGTTATATACATTGAATCTGCCCATGAGTATGAATGCAACCATTACACACTTAAGAAATTGAAGGTCCACAACTCACTTATCATTTTCCTTACTTGAAACGTAAATGACAAAAATGATCAGTTTATTAATAACTTTCAAATCAACTATAATTTCATTAGCTAATAGTTACTTCAAAGATTTAATTATAGCAATTATATTCACATTTGATGTAAGAAAAAGACATTAGGAAGAAAGTCCCTTTCAAAATTAGATTCATGGATACATCATGGAAATAATATGACCACAATCTAAATGAAAGCTTAAAGTAAGACAACGTGAAGATTGGATTATCGAAAGCAACATTAGCAACTTAAAATTCGTGACGAATCTTTTCATGTTCTTCTATCCATCTTCCTAACATTTTGTCGTCAAATATATTTGGGTTTTCATCTTATAAGAATCAAAACGTCTTAACAGCTCAACTTATAATTGTTTTGTCACTTCTATCGATCACATGTGTTTTGAAAGTAACGAATGAGGAGATATATTTCGAGAGATGGTTTGTATAAAGTAGGTGTAGCACTTTAACTAAATTCAAGTCCGAGTTCCATAATTATAACTGATTGATTTAAGTTTGATGAAGATTATGTAACATTTAACCGAAAATCACTAAACTTAGGTTAAGTTTATATGTATTTATGGGTTAGTAATTGTTAGATTCCTCCAAATTGTTTTTCAAATAATTAACCATTAGACAATTTTGGTGATATATAACGGATCAAGCTCGGATCGAGGTGACATACGGGTCAAGCTCGGATTTAGCTTGCTTTCTCAATCATATTTTTTAATCTTCTAATGAGTTTTTAGTTTGTTTTTGTTTTGGATTAAAGTTGAACATCAAAGTCAAGCTTAAACCTAAGAAGAAATTATTAAATTAGTTTTAATTCAAATCTCACAAATGTTGAACTCTATATTGCTCGTTTATACTTTTAGTTTTAGTAATGTATGTCCTAGATTTTTAAGGAAACATGAGAAACAAATATACAAATGTGAAGTCGTGAGGTAATTTTTAACCAAGTCGGTTTCACGTTAAGTATGTTACAATGAATCAAGACCAAATCAAACGACTAACCAAACTTCACACTCTATGTGACATTTTGCGTCTTTGTATAGATTTTGACCACCGATCATCACATAATGAAGAATTCAAGCTTAGAACGGGTTCAGATCGTCTCAATAGCATTATATTTGGCTCTTAATGTATTCTAAGTACATTGACATATATTCTAGATCAAACTAATTTTGAAACTCGAACTACTTAATGAAAGTTTAACTAGTTTTTACGTCATTATAAAGTTTATTTTATGTGAAATGCATATTTCTTACTTCTTTTCTTTTTATTACCTAGACCGTAAAATTATTGAAGATTTGTAAGTTAATAGATGATAAAAGGTTTTATTTCACTAGTTTCTTAAGAGGTATAAGTTTTTAATGGAAGATGTTTATTGTTAGAGACCTAGGTTTCATACACCAGTTTGACTCGTCAAAACGACAGTTTATAAAGATGTGACCAAATTAATATCTATTTTACTTTTAGTTATATTATATATTTTTATATTAATTAAACATATATTCAATAATATGTATATTTAATATAATATAAATGTAAAACTTTTGATAATTATAAATAAAAAATGTCTATTCTCCCATGTATGTATATTTGTGAGGGCATGTATGTTACCCATTGAATATTTTGTAGAATATTTATTACTTTCACATGTGCGAAGGAGAAAAGACATATTGGTGAGGATGCGTATGTTACCCACATGACGTGAGTTTTAAAAATCTTGAATCCGAAGAATTTGTCTAAAATATTCACTATTTGCTTGTCAAGTGGTATTTTCAATTTACATCATGCATTCACAATATGTAAACTGTTGTTTGAAGAGTAAACTACAGTTTACATATTATAAACTTTTAATAAAAGGGTGTATGAATTCGGGTCCGTTATTTTTTTCTAGAAAAAATATGAAATAATAAAATTTGAAGTAATCATGTGATTGATGTTGTGGGCTCAAGGTGTCAAGAAGTTGTACGTCAAAACATCACCATCAAACCACTTTAAAAAGCGACCCAATAGGGCTTTAACGTGTCTCCAGGAGTCCAGATACGGCCCACCAAAATTAAGGTATAAATAACTTCGACTTGACACATAACTTAATACGTTATAATAACGTGTCTCGAGATTATGGCCCACGAAAATAAAAGTCAAAACAATTTTGAAAGTACCCTCTAGTCTTTGAGTTAACATTTGCTTTGTTAGAAGGTATTACAAGTTTTTAACGATATCTAGTGTTTTATGTTTGTAAAATATTCTATCGTGCATAGTAGGACGGAAGAAGAACCCCAAGCTGCTGAGCTACTCGATTATCAAAAACATACATATTTGTTTAAACGAACCACTGATGTAAATGTTTTTTTCTTTCCTTTTTACTTTGTTCTTTTATAATTGAGTAATCTACTAATCTATAAATTTTTTTTGTGTTTCTAATTCAAATTTATTGAGTAGTAAATCAATATAAATTTTAAAATCATAAGAAATATACTTGGGATGCCGATTTATAAACTTTTACAAACCAACTGTACACTAAGTAACCAACGATTCCATGAATCCGACTAGTATAGGACACGATTTTACAATCAAATTTGAAACTAAAATTACCATTATCCATCTCCAACTCATCTCTCACCGAGTCACCATCCCTAAGGATCGAAAAACTACGTTCATTAATCTTGAAACAGATATAATCAGATTTACATAAATTAATGCATTTCTAAAATTCCTATCAAGATCATATTCCTTTTTAAATCGGTGCCCACAATACCTTAGTGCCTATTATAATGTTGTATAACTTTATCATTTATTTTTATATTAAACACAAGCAACAAACATAGGCTATGATCTTATTCATTTAAAACTTATTAGTAGGTCTCGGGATGGTATGGTTGGAGCCAACCTTTCATATATCTTTAAACACTTGATGTAAATGTTATTAACAAGTAACATGACAACCCAAACATTTTTCCAAAAATAATGTTTTTATATTTTTTGAATATAATAATGTTGTTATCTAAAAATCCATGTTTCTTAGGCCTTGATCTAGCAATTTGGGGCCAGTTAGCTACTTAGCTCAACGAGTGCACGTCTCTTTAAAACCAAAGTAAATTCAAATTTAAAACTCTAATCATCAAGTCATTATTAACCCAAATTAAACCCTTAAAACTACCCCATTAACATTATAAAAATATTAAAAAAAAACCACAAAAGTACATATTGATTTGTTACCTAATAATAGATATTAGTAATTATAAATGGGATGACCATGACCTAACCTATTTATACTAGTCAGGTGTGGACGGTGTACTTACGTAAATCATTGGTTATACACGCTTATACAGTAAATTATTGGTTATACACGCTTATACAGTAAAAAAACATTTATGACATCTTATAGCATAAAAGATACATAAACATAATATTATTTGGGGCTACACTCCTACCAAACATAATATATCTCTTAATAAAAGATACTTTTGGTACATAAGAGGTACGTTTAGCTATTATCATAATATTTTATTTATCTTTCACGGCAAGTTATAAAGCTGATGAATACTTTTATAATGAGAAAATGATTGCAACAAAAATTTGTGGCTTTTTCTTGTTGTTAACTAGTGGCGGATTTCAAATGAACTTTTTTTAGACTAATTTCCAACAGGGCAACAAGAACCTATGCAACAAAACGTATAGCAACCATTAACATTTGCGACAATTTAACGGATTTGCGGCCGCCAATACCTTCAATGGAACTTAAAAAGTTTATTTTTGTTACTTTTTTTAGTTTATCTCGTTTACAAAATGTATCCAACTTCTAGTAGATGTATACATACAAGAACATGAATGCTAAACATACCCTTATGTATTGAATGTCATCCCTTGTGAGAGTGATGTTACTTTTTTAATAAAGTAGGGATCCACCATTTTTATGAGAGATTTACGTTTAATAACAACATACACTACAAAAAAGTCATATCGTAAAAATTCTTAAATATACAACTATTATATGATAAATTATCATTTTGACGTTGATTCAAGGTTATAATAACCAGTGATACACTTCTATTGAAGCTTTTTAGTGCACATCATTATAACTCTTACACTTGTTACATAAGATATCGATCAATGTCTTTATATTGCTAAAAGTGTTTAAAAGAGAGGGTGTCATTTCACAAAATTAACAATATATAAATTGGAGCGTGATAGCATTAGGAAAAAAAAGCAAGAAACAATAATCAGTTGGTCATGGTTTCCGAAGAATCTGCCCGTACAACACTTGGTGTCGCAGGTTATACTAAAAAAAATTTATGTTAACTTCATATATATTACGACTTCTTTTGTATTATAGTATTGTTCAATAGATTTTCAATTATACTTCACATAATTTGATCTTTTAAACATGATTTTATGCTTCCTTTGGTACATACAAAGTCACTTGTTAGTTGTTAGTTGTCAATCGATAAAACAAATTTTACACGGTAGTAATTTTGTTTAACGCCTTAACTTGTTACGTTAGATTTGACTCATAAGTGAATACACTTGTGAACAAACTGTAATTTCTAATAGATTTACCAATCTTCAAAAATAGTGTATAACTTCTTGGCGGTTATAGATTAAAATTTAAACATTACGCTATATATACCTTTAGTTTTGTTTATTTGCATGTTATATTAGTTAGTGTTGAAACAATGTGTTTAATTATGACAGGGAACATCACTGCAGTCACTTTGTTCTTGTCAACTATGTAAGTTTTTTTTATACAAAAGTTTATATGATCCCGAAGAGCAAATTATATATTCGCAAGCAAAATCACTAATAAAATGCCATCCTTTGAGACCGTTAAAACCTTCGTAAATCATTTTGCGATCCGATGACCAATTCCTTTTGCGATTGGAATATTGTTGCGGCCGATTTTGTGATCAACATCTCCGTTACAAAACTGACAACTGATTATGTAACTGTAATTTTTTGTGACCGATTTTGCAGGGAATAAAAAGTTTACCTAGAAGTTCGACTAGTGGCGATGAAAATTACATTTTTGAATACATGATTTTATATTTTAAGTTATGTTTTAATTACTTTGTAGCTTATTATCATAATATGATTTATATATTTTTCATTAATATTTAATATCCAGGCCAACTTTTTACCGTATATGGAAGAAAGGAAGTGTTGAACAATATTCACCGGTGCCATATTTGGCTTCTTTTTTCAACTGCGGATTATGGGTGTTATATGGAATGCCATTTGTGCACCCAAATAGTTTGCTCGTCGTCACCACCAATGGAGCCGGTGTTGGGATTGAGCTCTGCTACCTGGTCATCTTTCTCGTGTGTTCAGATATGAAAAAGAGGCTTAGGGTAGCATCAATGATGTTAATAGAGGTTTTATTCTTTGGTGGACTCGTTCTTTTAGTGCTAACTGCGGTGCATACGACACGAAAGAGATCAACCATTGTTGGGAGCATAAGTGTCGTTGCTAACATACTTATGTATGCTTCACCATTATCTGTCATGGTATGTCGTATATACATATTAAAACAAAAATATTAGGCAAGAAATATTTTATAAAAAAATGTATATGAAAATTAGGTTTATATTTTTTTTTGTAACTATAAAAATATTGTTTTTATTATTATGTTTTTTATATCAACTATGACGTGAGGTTGTGTTTGGTGTAAGATATGTTCAAAACCATAACAAACTCGTTTAGTCGTTTGATGTGATTAAAACAAGTAATACTTAATAAACCATCATTTGATGAACATAATGTAGAAATTGGTGATCACAACCAAAAGCGTGCAGTATATGCCTTTTCTACTATCGTTGTTTTGCTTCTGTAACGGTCTTTGTTGGTTCATGTATGCCCTCTTGCCATTTGATCCCTTCATCGCGGTAAGTGTTTATTTCACGCATTTTGTGCATATAACATTTTAGTCATAATTCAACACTTTTTTTATGTATATCTTTTTCCAAAAAAAGTGTGTATAAACGAAATTGTGGGTCAACCTACTTGAACCCATTATCAAATCTGTTGATTTGTTACCAGAATTGTAAAAACAAACATACTCAGTATAATCTCATTCATCTGTATGTAAATAATATTATATTTTATATTTTTTCGCATTATTGTTATCAGGTACCTAACGGGATCGGAGCACTTCTTGGCATTATGCAACTTACTCTCTATGCAACTTTTTATAAATCCACAAAGCGAATATTGGCAACGAGAAACGAGAAACCGGATATGGGCTTGGCTGTAATAAGCCCATCCACTACTCATAATGGCAAATTGGCAATGACATTAATGCTTAAACGTTGGCCCAATGGGCCACAACCCTGTTTCTTTGGACTATTTAAAAGAGACCATATGTAACCCTTTATAGTCAACTATTTAATTTATAAAACAATAACTAGTTTTTTTACCCGTCGCGTGTTACCGCGACACTATACGTTGCGTGATAATATATAAATTACAATCGACTCGATTCATTTTCAAACTATATTTATGTCAATATGTAGAGTGACTCGAATTTATACCGTTGAATTAAAACGTATTATATTAGACCCGACTTTTTTCCAAACAAAACATATGTTCAAACATTTATATTTGATTTGTGTCCGAATTAAGTTTCCGTCGCAACGTAGAGTAAACGGAAATATATTATATTTGATCTGACGTGTTATTAAACAAAACTTACGCCGAAACGTTTAAATTTGACTCAACTAATATCTGAACAAAATTTACATTAAAACGTAGGCGTTTGTCAAAAAATTGTTAAACCGAGTCACATCTGATTAGGTCCTGACGATGATGGACTTGATTTTATATTTTACAAGTGTAAATCAGAAACTTTAAAAACCTAAAGGGGTAAACCAATATTTTTTAAAGTTGTACAAACAGTTTAGGGTTAAAAAATGTTAAATAAAGAAAAATGAGGGGGGTTTTCTGGCCGGTGGCATATGCACCGACCTTTGCAAATAAGTATAGTAATAATATACGCTCTTTTTATGTTAATTAGTGAGACATGCTGACCATTGCCGCAGCTTGGTTTTGTACATCAATGGGTGGGAATTGAAACTTAAAGTTCATAACACTTAAAAATAAGAATATGAATTTTAAAGTTGTGTGGGCATAAACATGAAGTTCCGACATAATTAGTTACGTTATTGAAAATGTAAGTGTTAAAAACCGAATTTATTGAGAAAAAAGAAAGTAAAACAGATTATATTTTACGGGCATCCTTCAAAACTTCGATAAACATATTACGTAACCACATATTATATTCGGTGCTATTTACGTTGGTTTTATTTGTGCAACAAACCAATAAAATGGTACACCTTATGCAAATGTATGATGTTGTGGAAATAATAATTATGATAATAATAGTAGTTGAAATCATAATAATAACAACAATAATAGCGAAACATTATTTTTTATATGTTTTTTAACAGAAATTACGATCTTATTTCAAATTACAGATGTTATATTAATCAGATTCACCTATTTATCTTCCCATCTGGATCGTAACTCTAACTCGTTAGCAATAAAACTCACCGAAAACATTGAGCATTTTTGTAAAAAGTAAAACTCGAACTCAAAATATTTCTATTTATTTATGTTCGAAGATAAGCAACTCAGAAAAACAATATATTATCATTTTCGCTGAATACATACAATACAATAAATGTTACCATCATTTTTATAGTTTTCCTCAAAAAACGTGAACATAAATAATACGTTATTAAATTCTCAATTTATTGGTATTTGATTGCATTTTCTGATGAAGTGATGATATATCAACCTCAAGTATTAGTGTGGTCATCCCGATTTATAGTAGCAACAAAGTATACTCGAGATGAGGAGGAAAGCTTTGATTTTTCGTAATGGGTAGGCGATAAGAATGATAAAATTTGTCATATAGGCGTCACACATACAATCAAATTATCATTATAAAAACGTTTTATTGAGTTGGTGATAATGATAAAGTTTGTAATAAATACTTAAACATAAATTATTTTTACACATATAATTTTTATTTTTAGTCATTCAATTCCCATTTTTAACAAAAAAAATATCAAATAAAACATTAACATTTATACTGTTTTTTTTTTCAAAACATTACAAAATAACAATTAAACATAATGAAATCTATATCTTCCATATTTCTCCTCATCTCCTGCTTCATCTCCTTCACGTTTTGTTTTCACGATCACAGCCCGTCAAGTGATCGGAATTCGACCGCTCGCTTCATACCAGTGGCCTTTTGTTTTTTATTATTCAAACGGGTATTCTTCTTTTTTTTCTCTCTCTCCATGTGTTCTTCAAACCTGTCATTGATGTCATTAAGGTTTATTTGAAAACAACCAGTAGAAAGAGAGTACGTAACGTACAGGTGTATTTGTTAGAGCTCGAGGTTTTTATACGTTTATTTGACGACGATGATCATCCCATCAAAAGGCGGGGGTGTCACTTTACTCTATGCATCATAAGATTCCAAGTGATGACGTGAAAAATGTTCCCGTGTGGATATGTCTAAACTCTTTACTCTTCCATCAAGTCATTAAAAACAATCATTTGTCACTACTACGATAGACACATGGTCTTCTCATATGTAAAGTGCAAAACTTCCCCACCTTGATACATAGGTCCCTAGCTACATTTGGCTGTTTTTATTGTTATAGCGTGATGTAGTATTTAACGAGAAACGCCAAAACACATGAAAAAAAATCTGTATCTTTCATTTGTTAACCATCAACAACTTCCAATTAGTTATAATAATTTCACCGCCTAAATTTTAACCATTAAGTTGACTTAATGATACCACAATTCTTTCAACACTTTTTTTGATATTCATATGTGTACTACGAGTTCAATACATAACTAATTTAAGTAGAGAATTGTAAACTCGTTTAAGTATCTATACGTAAGACAATCACACACATTATACATTATGAGTTCGAGAAGAATATATATGATTTAAATTATGTCTTATGTTAAGATTGTAAGAATATGGATGTGTTTCTTGAAGTTCTTTCCTTGCAATCATAACTAAGAAGAAAGTGTTCTAAAATAATTGATATCTTTATTTATAAATAAAACCTCTATATTGTTTAGATACTTTTTATAACTTGAATTATTATTAAGTTATGTATTTAGGAAGTAGAACATAATTATTGTGTGACTTTTCGTATAAAAGATGGGGTTGAATGCATGCAAGTTTACGATGTGGATAAGAAAGGTTCTACTCAAACTCAATGCTCCTTGTAATCCCATTCCTCAACTAGTCAACTAAATTCCATATTCGGCTTCAATTTGGCTAAGATATTTTATATAATCAATTGCTTTTTTGTCATGCAACTCAATTAGGGTGGTTCTAATTATTTGTATGTAGTGCCTTTCGAAAAAAATATATTTGTATGTTGTGATTCTTTAGATATTTTCAACTTACTAAAGAGTGATATATAAACATATCAACTAATAATAATAAATTTCACTTGTCCAATTTATACTCATATACCACTAAATATCTTGAAATGTATGGATTTACTTCGTTACTATTACTATTACTGTTATTATTGTTATATTATGTTTATATTTATTTTTATTGTAATTACTTCTTGAAATTATTAAATAATATGTTGTTAATCAACAAATTTAGTCATAAATACTACCTTTATTAACCCAAATTTCCCTAGAAAATATGATTATTAATGTTATTATAAATATAAAAAATATTTAATAGGTGTATACTTAAATCTATCTATATAATATCAAACTTATAGCTATAATATTCTTAGCTTTTGTATTTTGACCATAAAATAAAACATACGCGTGAAAACAAAATTGATACGCCCACATTAGTTACATGAAAAAAATAGATAATTCAATAACACTACAAATATAAGTAAAAGAACAATAAAAACTATATTGAATTAATTACATTTTCTTTTAAATGTGGTATTTAGAACTATTAATATAAATTCAACATTTCTGTATCATGCAAGACTATAAGATGCTTCATTTTGGCTGTGATATACACTTTTACCTGTAGGACCCAACCCATCACCCAATTATTTACATTATGCATAACATTTGAATGATACATCTACATAAAATAGATAGATGAAATAGTTTTCATATATTATATATTATAGCAATAGTTATAAAGAATAAACTTATTTAATATTAATAAATACGTCTAGGTATAAAAAGTTATTTTTGTGCTTTAATTTCTTTTTAAAAATATAAAATAGTCAAGTAGCCAAGTAGCAAAGAAAATAACCTAGAACGAAGTGCCTCACCTGTCGTCTTCAATTTCTGTTCTTCAATTCCCATAACACATTACATGCATGTGTGTTTTTGATACATTATTTATACAGAAACTATAAATTATAAAATAGAAAAATTATTTTTTAAGTTAGAATTTAAAATTTTTCTTAATTATAGAAACAACAAAAATGTAATTTTGATGGTATTTGCATATTGTTTCCACTTTCCATGTGTAATATTAGTTTCTTATACATAAGGGGAAATGTTTAAATAAAAAATTTGTTAAAGCTAAAAATCTAACAAATAATCTCAACTATCAATCTATTTAATTAATGGGTAAGACGAAATTGTAGGACCATTTTTTGTAAGACGAGTATTTTAAAAAATAACCACTTTTGTTTTTTTGTAAGTTCTTTTAATTTTTCTAAACATTCATAACTTTTATGTAGGATATTACTTTTATATATACATCATCAAAACAAGTATTTTTTTATTTTAAAATACATACAATATTATTATATAAAAAGATAATTAGTTTTTTTTCTTTTTAATTTTGTATCTCGTAATTATGTGTTTACTGTAGTTTATTGAGTTTTTTTAGTTATTGTGTTTTCTTGAATTCTATTTTATTTTTATAAAATGATGAATTTAAGAAAAATATAATAGTGGAATAACATTGTTGTCTATTTTTAATAAGTATAATACAATAATAAATTAACAACTAACTAATCTAATACAATAAAAACAATAACAAAATAATGCAAATTCTCATTGTGTTTTTTGATCGTCATTGTGTTGTATCTTAAACACTATGAGTTTTGCAAAAATACATTGGTGAATGGTGAAATAATATTATTGTGTATTTTAATTGTAAAACACAATGATAGACAACAAAAGTTTATATAAACTTTAACAACGATAACAAAAATAACACCCATTGTGTTATCTTCAACACTATAGTTTTAAAAAATACATTGATGAAAATATATTATTGTGTAATTTTAATTAAAAACACAACGATATATAACAAGTCTATATAATCTATAACATCAATGACAAAGACAATACAAAATGATTTAAAATATAAAACACAGTTATTAACACATATAATAAATTATATAAAATATATGACATAATAAACATATATGTCACAATGAGCTGACGTATTTGACACAATTATCAAAATATGTTTCTTTTTAAAACAATAAAACACACAATCATTTTTTAATTTTTTAGATTAAATCATCTTTTTAGTATAACACTACCCATATACATTTTAATTTAACTCAACATTTTCCTTTAGGGGTGCAAGATTTTTCCTCATCATGATTCACACTGTTTAAACAAACTTTAGGTCTTTCATTCAAGAAGCGGGACAAGATATTTGACAACACATATTTGCTAATGTCACATATATGAATATGATTTCTAGTTTTATACATGAACATCCTTTTCATGTTATTTATATTTTTGTCCTAGTGATTAACATTTCTTTTGCTTTTGGTTTTGTATTATCATGATAAGAGTTTTTATAAGTATTACCGTTTTATAGTTAAGTATTATTGTAGGAAGTAATTTATGATGTAGTTTATAAGTAGTAGTTAAGTATTACCGTTTTATAGTTAAGTATTATTGTAGGGAGTAATTTATGATGTAGTTTATTGTAGGAAGTAATTTATGATGTAGTTTATAAGTAGTAGTGGGTTTATAAGTAGTAGTGGGTTTATCGTATAAAAATTTAAACTAGGTTCTATTACCTTTTAAAGTGACTTCTATAGTTCTATTTGTTTGCCCACTACCAAATTTAATATTAAGAAAACTTTTCTTAAACATGTGTCATATTGAGAGACATATCCGTAATCTTATAGTAGTACTGTTAATATGTTTTAAATATCAAAAGAAAACAATGTTATGTAAACTGGTTACATTCATAACGTGACTTTAGTTCATGGAGTTCATTTTAGATCTATATTAATTATGATTGTTCATATAAATTCAGACGTTAAATTCAAAACAATAGCAAAAGATCAGACGTTAAAGAATGATTGCGGAATAAGATATTATAATAATTATATAGATTGATGAAATAAAACAAATTAAAAATAAATAAAATAAAAGATGATATTAGGCCTCGTGTGGGGTGCATAAAGTGTGTACATACTAAAAATGTAACATCATTTGAGGAAGGTATATAAATGTATGTATGGCACATGAAGATTTTTAGTAATAAATAAATCGTAGGAACCAGTTATGGATTCATGGTTTTTTATAATTGTTGTCAATTTGTCATCCAATTAATAAGTATTTGTTAATGGTGTCGCTTGAGTATTATGGTATGTATAAAGTAATACTAGTTGGAAATGCTTGCGCGTTGCGGTGGTACGGTTGTTGCATTATTTTTTGGGAATTCGATTTTAGTCAGTATCGGCTCGGGGCGTTATGACGTAAATTAAGAAATCAAAATACAATTATTGAAAAAATTGAATAAAAGAAAAAAATTACGTATATTACAAAAGTCTTTAAGACAATTATATTATCCCAACAAGAATAGTGAATGCATGGGTGGTATTTATGGTCGGAAATTACTTATTACCTAGGATTTACGGGGTTTATTTTATGAATGCATGTTACAGTTTTATGATTATCGAAGTCAGCTTTTGGTGGTAATTTGCATATACCGAAGAAAGTTAATGGAGAAATTATCACCACAATTTATTATTTTGATTGTTATTGAGTTTTTAACAACTGATAAAGAAAAGGGAAAGAGGGATTAGTACTCAATCATAATATATAAACGACATTGAAAGTAATGACGATTCTGTTTGACCACGTGTATATGTTTTAGTATTTGTATTATAAGCAATCATATATTATACTTTATTTTAAGGGCATAAATAAAATAAAATAATTATTTTTTTGAAATTTAAACATTACTTTTCATATGGATGTCTTAATCCATATGTAAAATTATCATTCTATCATCTTTTCACTTTTATTATAAAAGATATAGATAATATTAAAATTATTAAATTTATAATAATATGCCTCTAGAAAAATATTAGTACTATATTTATTATAAATATGAAGATTTATATAAGTTATATACTTAAATATTGAAATAAAATAATATACTAAATTAAAATATTATTTAGTTATAAAAATATAATTAGTAAATATAAATTTAAATGTCAATTTATAGTATCATAAATAAAATAAGTTTTAATGAAGTGAATTAAATAATATCATATTATTAAATAATATATTAATAATGTTTATTAAATACATGAAAGAAACAATGGCAAAAATGTCAAGTTTTATAAAATTTAATGGATAAATTTACCATATTACCCATAAAGTGTCTTAAAATTTTAATCAAATTTTTATTCTACCCCTCTTAAATGTGATGCACTCATTTGTATATGTTGCTTTAAAACTTGTATTTTTGGTAAAATTATATCTTTATCCAAAGAAATGTATTATATAGTAGTATAGATAAACACCAATAATATATCTGATTTCAAGCAAACCAAATAGAAAGAATTTTTAATTTAAAAATCATAAACACTATTACCAAAAAAGATAAAGCTGCATAAACCAAAGTAACATGAGGTTTGTTTCAGTGAGGTCGTTGATACACAACTTTCTGATTTTCGGGTACAAATTATCGGTTGTTTTCGTATCATTTACAGAAATGATGGGCCAAGATGTCATTTGTACTCTACTTTTTTATAAGTGTTCAACTTTTATTTTAAATGACTGATCATTTTCCGTTAAAAAAAATGACTACAGTTTTGATGATTTATATATCAATTTGTAAAAATGTTAATACATAAAAGATTAGTATACTTTATCATTTTTTATGAAAAAAATACTCAAGCTTAATTTTGACATATTAAAGTCTCAAAAACTGTTAAAAGTGCACGTAGTTGTGATGTTTTATAATAGTAATAATAATAATTTGTTAATTTTCAAACTAATCAAAATTTAATAAAGCGTCACCTAACAATTTGTTTAAGAAAAGGTTATATTATCTTCGCAAGGGGCGAAATTAAATTTTTTAGAGGCGGACTTGATATTTATATAAAAATTGACACTACCGGATCAAAAAATTACACTATCGAACTAAAATTTAACACTACGGACGAAAAAATGTGGGGGGCGGCGGCCCCCGGGCTCCTATAATGCTCCGCCAGTGATTATCTTACTTTAACAAACTTAAAAATCAACTAGTAATTTCTTTAAAAACAATCCATAAGCGCATGCATTTTAGATACAACCAGTTTTAAGTCCCCGTGTTGCAACAAGGACGTAAAATGATATCAAGTAACACCAATGTCATATCACCAACAACGACCGTCAACACCGGAAAATCTCTTATTAGAAAATAAATAAAAAAGATAAAAATAAAACAGACGTAAAGTAGACGTAAAAGTTTTGAATCACACATGTGAAACGTAAAAATATAAAAAATAATAACTAAGTCAATCTAGAACATACGCTTTATAACGGGGCTACCAAACAGAAAAAAAAGCATAACAATATTGAACCACATCCGCATGTTACGCGTGTTAACTCTCAAAGTTTATACCAAATTATAAAACAAATTTTTTTTAATAAGATGAAAATTATAGGGACCAAAATTGAAAGTAAAAAAATTAAAAGGGTTAAATTGTAAAATATTAAAAGTAATGGGTTTAAAACAAAAAAGAAACAAAATAATAAATGTATAACATTTAACGCTCATGGTACAACCATCAAAACAACTTAATCTACTAATTAGTATATATCAAATTAAGCCTCAAGCGTGATGGCGAGGGCGTGAAATCGTTTAAATAACACCAATATCAAACCATTGTCTGCAACCACCAATATTTAAGTTGTAGTGTGGTAATCCGAAATATTAATCCGAAACGTGTTGCAATGGATCTGTCAAACACGAAAAAATAAGCGTAAAAATGTTTAAACCACACACCCACGTTGCGTCATGTTAACTCACTGAATTAAAAACGAAACATAAAAGTATTAAACCACACATGCATGTCGTCTCGTGTTAACTTGCAAAATAAAAAACAAAGTTTGTGAGGTTAGATTGAGTTTGAAAGTAAAATAGTTATAAGGTTAATTTGTAAAATATGAAAAACGATAGGCACTGGTTGGTTCTCGTAAAAACCTAGAAAATTTAGAAGTTGTTTGATTACTTTGACTTAGTAAGATCTGACTGAGTCAGAAGTTGACCCAGTAAGAAGTTCTCACTGTGTATGTATCTAAATGAAACTTGGCTGTTTGACTCAGTTAGAAAAATTAGATCTGACTGATTACTCTGATTCAGTATTTACGTAACAATATTTTATTTGACGAAAAAAAACTCGTATATTTTCTAATCAACTAGAATTATAATCAACTATTAATCAAAATCAAAATCATAATAATCACACCACCACCACAACCACCATCGGAGTCACACCACCAGTCGAAACCACCACAACCACCACCGTCACCATACATATTCCGACCAAACACCACCGAAGTCTTCCTAATCAAACACGTTGTTGGGCGAGGGGGTCGCGCCAGGGGAGTTTGACCTATGAATCGCATAGGTGGGTTTGGCCGGGGGGTCGCGCGAAAGTGGGTTTGGCTGAGGGGAGTCGCGTCAGGGGAGTTTGACCTATGAATCGCGTAGGTGGGTTTGGCCGAGGGGGGTCGCACGTAGGTGAGTTTGGCCGATTAGGGGTCGCACGTAGGTGGGTTTGTCCAAGGGGGATCGCACGTAGATGGGTTTGGCAGGGTCAGCATGTTTTAATTTAGGGTCTGGATCAGAACTTACGGACTCGGTCAGAACACGGGTCAGCCCCTTAATCAACCGAGCAAATTTTGCTCTTCAGCTTTTGTTATGAAATATTCGATATCAATTATCTTATGTATATGTTATATATTTTTATACAAAAAACTTATTTTGTAAAAAATATAAGTTTGATTTATTTTAGTAATGGTTTTATTTGTTATTTTGGGGGATGTGTATACAGATGTTGACAAACCTTTTTTAGAGCAATGCTTCTTAAATTACTTGTGCTTTGAATCTAAATATAGTTAAAGGTCTTTAAAATTTTAGCACTAGTCTATTAACTCAAATGATAAAAATACCGACTAAATTATTAAAATAAAAATACCGATTAAACTATTAATTTTTTTTGTATTGTAGTCATTAAACTATTAGAAGTTAGTCTGCAGGTCATCCACGCATCCATCCAATTTGACTTGTATCTTTTTTTAACGACAATTCACTTATGTCTAATCAAATAAAATTATAAACAAACATATCCAGTAAACATCTCGTTTAAAGTAAGATATAAGAAATACTGATATGAAATAAATTTTACCCTCATCTTATAAGATAGAGATGTTGTTTTTAACGAAACCCCTGACTCAATTACGTATATCAAATGAAATTGAGATACGTGATTAAAATTGTACAAGTCCGGGTAAACCCAATTTCCATTCAGTTTGGGTTAGTGTTTTCATCCATACATGTTTATTTTGATAAAGAAAATCTTGTGAGTTCTCAGCCAAAACAAAAATTTTGAACTATGGACAATGCCTCTAGAAAATTATATATGTGTGTATATTTTTAAAAACTGAACGATGATAGGTAAAATTACCCTTGTAGATTAAAGTTTTTGACTTTTATAGTCTTAAACTTTAAATTAGTAGTAGACGATGTTGGATTTCGTTGGTTTACTGTACACTATTTATTCAGGATTCGCGATGTTGGACGGTGACAATTTGAAGATAGATAAATGAACAATTCAACAACTAACTTAAAACGGAAAAAGTAGAAACTGATATAATCTGTATAAACTAATAGAATCTATATAAAAATTTGGATTACATGTGTTATGTATTATTAATATCTGGCATTAATTAATAAATGAAAAGATAAAAAATAAAACATGGTATAAACTTTTTCAAAACCTTTTTTGATATATAAAAAATAATAACTATACACAAGTTAGTTCACAAATATTTTAGGATATACGAGTTAGATTTCAGTTTATAAAGTTATAAATAAATAAATAAAGTTATAAAAGTTCAATAGCTTTTTCCATCGACACCTCCGGATAATTACTTTTTCTAACAATGTTAGTCTCTTTATGAATATTACATTGATTACATTGAATTACGTATACTCCATAACATATATCCATCATACATCCCAAAAATAACATATCAATCGGTGAAATTAAACTGCAAAAAAACAAGCTCAACAAATTATTATTATTTATTATTATTATTATTATTAATTATTATTATTATTATTATTATTATTATTATTATTATTATTATTATTATTATTATTATTATTATTATTATTATT
>BJCM01271961.1:0-14714 GCA_018326385.1 Flaveria bidentis | reverse complement strand
ATATAATAAAACTAACACATAAACATACTAGTAATAAAAAATGTTTAACACATAAACATATTAGTAATACAAATGTTTAATATAATGTTTAACCGATGTTAGCTTTTTTTATGTTACATTTATATAATAACTAGTCTAATAAAGAAACATACATGACAAGACCATAAAAAAAACATAAATGGCAAGACAATAATAAAACATACATGCAAGACCAAATAATCAGTAATTAGTATTGTAGATCCTTTTGAAATCGCGTCAAACACATAACTCACCAATTTAGACACACAATTACCAATCTCAAGCATATTATATTCTCAATTCAAGCACATAATTATTCATATGCACACATATCTGTTTAGGCAGCTAGAGTTTCAACAACCAGAGACTTAGCCTCGAATTTCATCTCCCACTACAATAGTCAAAGAAGCAAACAACTGCCTTTAATTCAAATAATCAAGACTTAAGCTAATTGTGATTGAAATTCTTGTTTACTTAAGCAAAAAGGTAGAATAAAGCACCAGCAACACCTATTAAAAAAACCAAAAGTCTATGAAATCTCTTTGCAATTATTTTATAAATTCCTATTAAATGGTTTACCTATGATAGTCAGAATCTTCAACATGGAACAGTTAGTAAGGAGAATTAGGTAAACAATTTCAAGTTGTAAAAAAACATACATAAATCACACATTCAGATTGTGTTATTAAACTCAAAGGTAAGACAAAGAGATGAAGGGGGAACTCTATGTCACGGTCATCTGATCCTTACCTATTGTTCTTGATTTGTCCCAAATATCACGGCTTTTTGACACACGGGTCGACTGTACACGGCTTTTTGAGATGAAGGGGCCTTCAGCTTAGTTCCTAGAGGAGACGGAATAGCGATGAGAGGAGACGATGGCACGGTCATCCGAAGAGACGGCGGTTGAACTTGTAAAACCCTTGTTGAACTTGTAAATAAAATTTTTGTGGCAATTGAACTTGTTGCAATTTATGACAAATATGCGACAACTTGAAACTTTTGTCCTAACTTTGTCGCAATTTTGCGACATTTTTCCAACAAATAGATTTTATTTATCGTTTTTCAAGTTCTAAACGTCATTTTTCTGGTATTCTTTTTTGATGTTAAACACATGCGTACATACATATACATATATATGATATGGTAATACTCAAAAGTAATTGTTGTGTTAGAGCACTAGCTTCCTATCCTCATTCTCATCTCCATATTTATACTAAAAACGTTTTTTACTCTCTATTTTAATTATATAATACTTTTTTATATATTTATTATTATTTTTTCTCTCTTCTCCACTCATAGCCATTTTTAAAAAATTTATGGGGTTATATCATGTATCTCCAAATATGGGCAATCACGGTGCAATCCTCATAATTTGTTTCTCTCGTTCACTCACAACCATCCCTAATAATATAAGGGACATACTCATATAAAATATAAAAAATTTACTATGAATACTCTTATATATACACACAATCATACACATACACAGACTGTATATGCACATATACACTTCACAATGTGTATCTGATACACATCCAAATATACACAATCATATACACATGCATAAATCCACATACATATACACCTACATTCATTTAGAAATACACACACATACATAAATAAATACTAATAGACCATAATTGACCAATACTAACTTTATGTTTGATAATAGTAGCTACATGATTTCACTTACGTCTAATAGACTCATGTTTGCAATCTTTAATTACTGTTAAATCTGACAACCGTAGTTGATCCTAAATAATGATTATCAAGTAATATTGGTTTTAGTTTCTTTAATATGCTCATCATTAACACTTGTTTACCCTAATTGATCTTATTTTATCTCATTGACTAACATCAATATTCCACGATATAAATATATACACAAATTCAATCACATACACACGCATTAAAATAATATTAATAATAGTAAAAGAAAATTTAAATGACAAAGATAATAATTAGTTTATTAGTGCCAAATACTATTATAAAAAACTCATTTTAGTAACAAATTTTTATTTCATTAATATTAATATTATCAAAACAAAACAATATTTGAGTTTATTATTGTGAATATTATAAAAAAACTTAGAAATCTATATTTTTTTTATTATTAGTAACATTATACAAGATTAATATTTATTTATGATTACTAATATTATAAAAAAATCATTATAAAGCTATATTTTGATGATTAATAATACTATTTGTTACAAATATGTCGCAACTTGCGACAAGTTTGTGACAATATATAGTTTCCATTTATGTTTTCCCTCCATTTTGTCTCACATTTGTCACAATTTGAGACAAGAATTTAATTTCCCGCTTATTCTTTGTGACAAATTTGCGACAACTTCTTTGTTTGTTACAAATCTGTCGCAACCTAGTTGCTAATTACGTGTTTTTCCATTTTGTTGCAAATGTGTCGCAACCTTGTTTGTATTTGCGACCAAAATACTCTTGTCGCAAAAAACAGTTGCAAAAAGTGTAGTTTTCTAGTAGTGAATTATCAATTCTTATGTAGGTTACAAGATGGTCATGGACAAATCAGTCTCAACAAGAAGAGGTCAAAAGAAAATGAGATGGCCGCAAGAGATGATGAGGTTAATGGTAATTAAACCCGTAAAATACCAAACCATAGGGACCATCATGTAATTAACTCATAGTTATAAGATGATTAAAGTAATTTATTTAATAGATTTGGAAAAACGAAGGATCTTGATGTAAAAGCTGTTATAGGGTTGAGGTATAAAAGCCCGATTTAAAGCGGCGATGCATTCTTATATTAAAAAAGTGGATTAAAAAACACGATTGAAAGTTGCTGCCGTGAAGTTTTGAGGTATAAAATCCCTGTGTTGATTATTATAAGGTTGTTTATGTGTTTAGATTCGTATGTATTGATTTTATGGTGTTTTTGAGGATGAAAAGAAACCGATTTGGGTAATCTGTCTTAATAAAAACAGGACTATTGTTTATTTGTTTTCATAGACGTAAGGATTGTTAGTTTGTTTTTGCTCTTAAGTCTTAACAATTATTAGTTTAAAGATCAAGGTTTGTATATTAAACAGAACTACTATACAGAAGTAGTTTTTTTCTCAAACTTTATTACATATAGATTTTTATGGATGATCAATTTCTCAAATGCATTAATTAAGTTTGAAAACTAACTTTACGTTATGGACGTTTTCAGATGGAGCAGAAGCATGTTTGTGCTTCCATATGTGATCACTTACCCACACTGTCCGCAAACCATCCGTGGTTGGTTGATCGGAACCTTGAAAATGACAACAGACAACATATTTTATATACCACACGAGACCCGCCCTCTCAATACAGGTGTCGAAGTCCTTTTATCGCTAGGCATATTCGGGGGTGTTTCTATGGTTGGGTGATTTTTTCCAACTATCCACGCGATGACATATGGTCTCTTTGGAACCCCATCACTCTCAAGATTATACGTCTCCCTCGCTTGGTTTGTCGTCTCCTCCTGATGATCATGGTTCCATTTTCATGCTAACAACTTTAAAACAAGGCATTGCTTTTTGTCGACTAGACTGTAAACGAAAGAGATTAAAATGGGTAGAAATGTCGTACGCTAAACAGCTAAAGAGCTTAACGGGCTATGATGGTTCCTTAAGCAACCTAACTTGTTGCAACGGCAAAGTATATGCCTTGAGTTGCGTGCCTCGTAATTATTGGGTCGTACAGATTAATATTGAGGTCAAGGGTGGAGAAACAGCGATAAGTCTATTGCCGTATGTAAAGGCCCCATGTCGTTACCTAAATGGCTGTTTCACCACCGTTTATTTTCTAAAAGGATGTTGTACAGAAATGTTTCACGTTACTATAGGCTTTAATGAGGTGGGTCATGTGACGAATAAAACAGTTGGTGGCATTTGTGCATTTAAATTGGACATGACAAATTTAAGATGGGTAGAAATGGAAGATCTCAAAGGCTCTTCTTTCTTTTTGGATCCTACTTACGACTACTCGGTGTTTTACAGCCCTACAATTGCGTCGCAGTTAGGGGGTTATGTACACATTCTTGACAAATGCGGCAAGGTGATACAATCATACGACTTTAAGAACAAAACCGTAGCCTTGTCCTCCATGCCAACAAGCCACACATCATTTGAGGTTAATGGTAATAGCACGAAGATAGAAAATGAGATGGTGGTAAGGGATGATGAGGTTAATGGTAATAGCACGAAGATAGAAGAGAATACAGAGTCGCGTCTTCTAAACGTTCCATTTGATGTTTTGAAGATGATTATGGAGTGTTGTGTTGGCGTCGAATACCTCAACTTTCGTGCTACATGCAAGCAATGTCACTTGGCAGCACCTATCGTCCGATGGAGTAAAGGAGGGAGGTTGAAGAAATATTCACTAGTTTCACCCTTGCTGATGGTGTTCGACAATGAGCAAGGTCTTATCTCTTTTACAGATCCGATGTTTGGTGACAGGTACTTTATAAAGACACCTCGAGAACTGATAGGTGATTTTGAAATAAAATGTTCGATGAGCGGTTGGCTGCTTATACGTAGACGTATGGGACCCTTGATGTTCTTTAACCCCTTCACAAGTGATATCCTTGAGCTTCCAGACACGCCTAATTTAGACACCTATTATTTCTCAGCGCCGCCTACTTCTTCTGATTGTATGGTTGTTGGATTTACAACGCGTCTTGAATGGCGTGCTTACATCCACTTTGTAGCTCGAGAACCTTCTTGGCGTAGAGTCCGTCTAAACTATTCTGGTGATGACTCTCAGTCCTTTTATTTTGCAACACCCTATGGCCGAAATCGCTACGCTTTTTATAACAACGGAGGACTTGATTTCATATATTTAGGCAACGAATATTGTTTTTGGCAGAAAGTCTTAGCTGAAGGCCCGAGAAGTAGTTGTGGATCTTCGAGACAGAATGTCCTAACGAAATGTGATCAGCAGCTTTTGCTTGTCGTCATGGGTGAGTTTGGAGAACCTGTTGAGCTATTCAAGTTGAATGATTCCATAGAATGGGAGAAGATCGAGAGTTTAGGAAAGCATGCGATTTATATTGGTGCTAGTACATGTCTTTGTGTCGAAGCCAAAACACCAGAAATGGAGAACAAGATCTACTTTCCACGCGAAAGTTCTCGGAACAGAAAGATAGTGTTGTATTCTCTTGAAACAAGAAGGTATCACACATTCAATGGAAAGAAGATGGAACAAAGTTTTGGGGATTTTATGGGAACAAAACATCATCTCAACCCTCATGTGTGGATTGAACCAAATTGGTCGTAGGTAAGGTAGCTTTCTTATTATGTTTTATTAGTGTCACTCACATGTCATATGCATCTTTATTATTATTCTATGGCTATTGGCGACTCAAATTAAACTATAGAAGTGCATTTGAAAACTATGAATTTTCCTGTGAGCACTTGCCTTCGTCCTACTGTGTGGTTTTAAAATGTTTTAATTGTTTTCAGTTCCAACGATGGTAGTCAAAATTACTTTCGACATAAACTAGTAGTAGATCCAGCGAAAGTAGTAAAAAATTACTTTTGATTATTAGTTGTTTCTACCTATTTTTTATATAAATAAACAAAAGGACGTTGTTTTGATAAATATTAGGTAAATGAAGTGTTAGGCTTAAGGCCGACAATTTCTAACACGATGTGTTTAAACAACACGACACAAGACGAAGTTAAGCGGGTTTGGATTTGAGCTAAACGGATATGGATCATAAACGGGTTGACAATCATGACACGAGCAAAACCCGTTTATTATACGATTAGACTCTTTTAAATTAAAAATATATATAAACTTAAGAATTTTATATTCAAAATTATCAACGAGAAGTTAGGTATTATCCCTTTTGCAACTTCCATTTTGATTCAAAAGTTTTTGAATAACCTTCTCTAAGCTTCTATTCAAATAACCTTTTTGTTATTATATGTACTTTCCGTTTATTATCAATGACTGAATCAAGTTCCGATTGGGTTTAGGGATATTAGAAATCGTACGTTTTGAGTTTAAGGATATTACAAATTGTACATTTTGGGTTTCAATTTTGTTTTATGTTAATCAAGTAACAAGTCATGTTGGGTCGTGTCATTTAAACGGGTCGTGTTCATGTACCTTGTTAATAGGTTCATGTTTGTGTTTGGGTAAGTGACATGATTTTTTAAACGGGTTGTGTTCGTGTTTGGTACATGTGTTAATCATGACGTGTCGCTTCTGACTCATTTAACGTGATTAGACCCGTTTTGCCAGCGCTAATTAGGGTATAGTTTCTGAAAGATTATAATACATAAAAGAGTGATCAAACCTAGTTTCCTTAGTTCATGAAAAACATGTTAGAAAACGAGTCAAATAATGTTTCTGAGCTTATAAGTTTTCGAGACATGTACTCATTAGAATCATGGGGTTGTATGAAGAGAGCTTGAGAATTTTGAAAACTTAAATTGATAATTGTGACAAATTAGATAATAAGGTCATAGAATATTATTTGTAAATCAAATATTTAAGTATTCATGGAGTTATGCTTTTGTTGTGATTTCTATAATGGTGACATGTCAATCCTACCCGGATCAGGGTGTTATGGAATCAAATTGGAACCACATTCGATAACAAAGGAAGTGATTATCGATTTAGACATCACCAACAATGACAATCAATCATGAAGGATCACTGATTAAAAGCCCAAAACCTATGTCAAAGGTTTCAATTGGAGAAACTATAATTCTAGCAAGACACTAGTGAAGTTAGAAACAAGAATTTGATATTAGGATAGGCCACAAAGAAAATCAAACGAAGAAGATACATATTCCAGGAACCCATGATGGACTATTGGTCCGCCTAATTTTTAGACCAAACGGGTCAAAGGGAAGCAGAAGATCAAGAGGATCAAGGGAAAAAAAGTGATGTTTCTTTATGCATCAAAGATTGGAGATCTTCGAAATGTTTCAAGTTGATTTCAAACAAATAAGAATACAAAATTAGGTGAACATAAGCAACTTTAAGATTATCTTTAGTAGGGGAGTGATTGTTGGAAGATTTTATCAAGTAATCTATGTAATTTACTAGTCAAATTTGAAGTCAAACTAGAGGTCAAATAACGCAAGTCAAAGATTTGTATTTATTAGTTTTGTATTTATTAGTTAGTCAGAGGTCAAACAATAGTTACCCCACCCACGTGTTAGTTAGTTAGTTAGTAAGAAATGATTATTTAACCGCCAAAACCCTAGGTATAAATTCTCCTACCATGTATGTGTTTCTATTTTTCAGTTCGTGTCATGAGTACTCCCTACACGTTTATGTACAAATTCTTTAATTCCTCATCCAAATAAAAAACATGGCTCTCAAGCCTGTAATTTGAGCTTGTTAAGATAAACAAGTTGGCTTAGCTTGGCTCTTTTTTTAAACAAGCTACATGAGCCCATCCACCTTGGCTCAGCTCGACTCATTTATAGTCCTAATCTACACATATTGACTTTTCAATCTCAGTTAAGTACAACTTTAACCAGTTTAGTTGATGTTTTTGCATTTGAAACTTTATATGCATATCAGACTATACTCTTGTTTGAAAGAGGCCAAGTTATTCCCTAGCATAGATAAGGTCAGTTTAAGCCATAAGATTATGTTAGGTATTGAATGCGCTCATGAATCACACAAAAACAAAACAAGGAAGAATTTAAAAGGATGAATGAAGATCTAAAGTGATTTGGTCGGTGTGACATACGTCCGATGTGCTTTAACTAGGGTGTATATTATTTTGGTGCTTGAAAATTTTAAAGTACATATTTAAGACTAGTGTATAAAGGGCTAATCTTCAATTAATCTTGATTAACAAGTTAACCATAATTGAGACTAATTATTATGGGCTTCAGCCCGACCGTTGGCAAAAGGCTCCATACTTGACAAATTTAGGGCAGACTTTGCACGTTACTCTAGAATATAGCTTAATTTTGTAGATTTGTTTAGGGCTTAGATGAAGTTTTGTTTCTAGGATTCAATATGTAGTTCCCTCTTATATATCTTATCACATGTGTCTTCTATCTTGTAAATTAAGGACCTGAGGGTCTGAGTTGTTACAAAAGTGTAAAGGGTTTTTGAGTTTTTTTTTTCAAATAATAATTTATTGCTGCCTTATGTGATGGGGAGCCCTTAATTATGATTGTAGTGAACTACTATCTTGACTTTTAAATTCAATTTTGTACAGCTCCAACCAATTCATTTGCATGTTTTGTGTTTGGAACTTTATATGCACACTAGACTATACTTTTGTTTGAAAGAGGCCAAGTTATCCCTGAATATAGATTAGGTCATTTTCAGCTATAAGAATTATGTTAGGTATTGAATGCAACCACAAATCACACAAAAACAAAACAAGGAAGAATTTAAGAGAATGAACGAAGATCTAAAGTGATTTGGTCTGTTTGAACTATGTCTAATGTGCTCCAACTAGGGTGTATATTATTTTGGTGCTCAAAAAAATTGGAGTACATAAAAGTAGTATATAAAGGGCTAACTTCAGTTAATCTTGATTAAAAAGTCAACTACAACCGGGCATAATCGTTATGGGCAAGAGCCAGATCATTGGCAAAAGGCTCCATACTCGACAAATTTTGGGCATGCGAAGACTTGGTCACCAAGTTACTCTAGAATATAACTTAATTTTGTAGATTTGCTTAGGCCTTAGATTTGGTTTTGTTTCTTGGATTCAATATGTAGTACTTTAGATTTGGTTTTGTTTCTTGGATTCAATATGTAGTACCTCTTATATATCTTATCTCATGCGTCTTCTATCAAGTGGTTAAGAACTTGAGGATCTGAGTTGTTATAAAGGTGTGAAGGGTATGTAAGTTCTTCGTTCAAATAATAATTTCTCTCTGCCTTATGTGACGGAGGAGCCCTCATAAGGTATATATATAGGCTCGCATTTTTTAACTCAAATCAATATTCATTACTTTACTGGTTCTGTGGCTTAAAATGGGTTTTAGAAATAACATTATCCATAACTAATATATATGACCAAAGGAGAATGATAAGAGATTTTTGGAAAATACAATAAACTTTTCTATCTTTCTCAAGATCCTAGGTATTTGAATGATCCTAATTGAGTTTACTAGGGTATATTTTGTCCAATCAAGATATAAAGGTATTCAGAAGAAACTAATGATAGGACCACCAGCCCTAACTGTGGATGTTCTCGAAACAAATAATGTGTCGATACATTGAAATGAATATATTCACAAGTCAGAAAAGAAACTATAAACCCATGATGTGCCTATATAAACACATGGTGTCACATTTCATCTTGTGACAATTTAATTCATTTGACCCTAACATTTATAATTGAGCAAGGTTGATAACAGATGTCAATTAAACTCAATTCAAGTATTTGGGAAGGATCCGCAATAACATTCCTCGATTATTTAGGTTTTTTGGGATGTGTTGTGTTCTCGCCTAAGCTTGACATTCCAGCTTGTTTTTCTCTATGTACCATGTGTTAATGGTGTTCGTTCGGTTGTTCCATTTACGATATTGTTCCTGCTACGTGTACGTCTTGTTATATCTGGAGCGATGCTTGCTAGTCATTATAGAAAAATATCGTCAAAAAGAGTACAAGAAGCATCACCAAAATGTAAAAAAAATTGTTATTGACTTAGTTTCACTTTTCTAAATATAGCTTAAAGTCTACTACTTAGTGCTACAAGACAAGTTGTGGTGAATAACGTCATAGCGTTTTGTAGTGAATAAAGTCTAAAAATAAAATGAAACCAAATCCCTTGTTAACATTGTACTTAACTCCTAGTGGTGATAAGTCGATTAAACTTATAAATAATTATTAGTGATTTTGAAAATACTCTCATCAAAGATCTCATGTGAGTTATTTTTCTATTCTAATAAAAATATATCTAATATGACACATGTCAACACCATATTTATTATCACTAATTTTTCCCCGTTTTTCTCTCCTAATTAATAATCATATTAATTACTAATGATATTATATAATTTTTTAATTAAAATAGTTTTTAATAAATTAAGAAATGTATCTTTTAACTAATGTTATTTCTAAGGAAATAATTTTTTATAAAATCAGAAAATGTAGAACATCAAACTTTTTAAAAATAAAAAATATTTTATAATTGGTGTTTTTAAAAAGTAAATTTTTTATAAACAAAAAGTAATTAAAATTGAGAGTTATAATAAGAAAGTTTTTAAATATGACATTTTTTTAAATAAAAAATTTATTTTATTTATTATACGAAAGATTTCAATCATATCTTATATCAGAATATCAAATTATAATTAAGAAATTTTCATTTTATTTAATATTTTTTATTCAACTCGTGTATTATACGGGTTACTATTTGATATTCAAATATATCAAATTAAAAGTCAAACTTCCAACCAATATGGATAAACAAAATGGTCATTAATGTGATTATCCCTTAGGTTGCAATGTTCAAACTTCATGAAAAGATAAAGAGAATGAACATCTGTAATTAAAAGGAGTACTTGATTACTATCACAAGCACTAGTATAAGAAGTATAAATCTTTGTGGTTAATATTGATGCAATAAGAATAATGTATATTTACAAGGAAAAATGCGGGTAAGCGTAAAGGACAACCGTTGCAACGTTTGAATATGGCGGCCGGTGAACAGCCATCATAACGATTCGCATGTTAACGGCTTCTAATTTCTCAATAATACTAATCAACTAGAGTTTCTAAATAAATAAGAATAATAGTAGTAACAAGTTTAATTTAATATCTAATGAAAAGAACATAATGAATATTTCATTACTGCATTATCTCAATGAAGAAAACCAAATATAGTGACTTGCAGGCATGACTTGATGCAATCAGATAAAAAGAAACATTGAGGATCTTCATATGCATATATTCCAATTGGATGATAGTTTGACTTTTTGAAAGGAATCCAAAAACATCAAGAAACTTGTAGAAAATTTTGTTCCAAAGCATGGGTGACATGCTGCATATGTACTAAAAGTCAAACTTCAGCCTAAAATGTAAAATGCAGTGCTTGTGATCCAAACATATTCTTCAAATTTCATGTGTAAAAACATGTAAACTTTTGGCATTAGAGTTACAAACTAAGAGAAACGACCGTAATCAATGTGACAAAAGAACATGTTCATCAGGACCTTAAGTCGATTAATCCAACGAGTCCTTTAGGAGTATAAATCACTATATGGAAACCTGAAGAATATTAGAAAATCTTTCAAAGAGGCATCATATCAAGTAGCTAAAGTCAACTCCCATGCTAAATTTTTGGCCATTGACTCCTATATATGTTCTTTATACAGGCATAAAGATCGAATTAGGTCCATGTGATATATTCTCTTAAAGATGCTGATAATGGTAGAAAATTGAAAACTGCATTGAAAAGGAAAAGAATCATGTATTCAGTTATTCATGTGGTTCTATTTGCCACTAGATTAAAATGTGTAGGCTATAAATAGGTAGTTTACTGATACTTGCTCAGTGCTCACACCAAAACTAATAACATATCTCGAAGAGAAGATCTTACATGAACAGAAGAGTTTATGTTTGGTAGCCAAGGATGACTTGCCTATACGTGCAGCACAAGGTGTTGGAAGGTAACTCCTTGTTTGGTTCGTCAGCAAGTCCTCTCCTTGGCTTACTTGACATGATCTTCTTGTTCATGTTAGGTCATTTCTTCTTACTTGCGAGTTTAAAGGGATCTCAAAAACATGTGTTTATAGATTGAAGCATTCTTTTTTGTGTGTGTGTGTGTGTGATTACCTAATCTAAAAGATTCAAGGAGTGTGTGTGCGTGTGTGGGTGGTGATATCAAATTAGTAGTCGAGCATATGGCCATCTATATGTCAAATCAATGTAGAAGTTAATCTTGATGGGTCAAAACCTGGTCATAGAGCTAAGTTTCGTGGGTTTTTAATAGATGGGTAAAGTTATTAGTAGTTTATTTTAATCACGGTGTTTTATTAGTTTATAAGTTAAAAGTAGTGAGGAGTGGGTTGGTGGTTCTCCTTTGCTTTAAGTGCAAGAGTTTTTCTATCGAAATGTAAGTGTTGATGATGAATGAAAGTGTGTGTTCTATAAATAGAGTCGAATATACCAAACTTCAAATTTTAATGACTAACAATTAAATGCACTTTGATTAGGCTTAAGTACTTTTACTCTCTAAACTTTTCCCGCTACTCAAATCGGTGTTAGTAAGCCTTTGATCGATCCCCACCGATTGCACAAGTGCGAAGTATACTTGGGGCCGGCCCCTCTGTTTTTTCGCTTAGAAGTGGAATTTTATGTGTATTTCGTACGAAAAGTTTATACGTATTGAGTCTGCCTCTCCTGATTTGGGTCTCAAGACTTTCGTCCTCTATAGTAAGTTTCAAGCTCCGCCACTAGATACGCAACAATCTCAAGTCATGTAATATAAATTGTGAGCTCTAGAGTAGAGATCATGATATGATACAATAGTTATACACTTATACAGATGATTCAATGCTGATTAGGTAAGTAGGACTTCGTTACAAGTTTAATCGATTGTTTTTTATTGGTAGGAAAAAAAAACGATACGCGAAACAATTGGTTAAAAGATAGAGCGCTTTTTTATACGAGTTTTAAAATTATCTCTAAGCGGATTAAAAACAAATTTGTGGTTTGCCCGAGTGGTTAAGGGGCAAGACGGGTTCGAACCCCACACCCACAACTATTTTTAAACTCCTTTTTAATTATATCTCATAATAATATAATAATAATACTAAAATAAATTAACAAATAGAAGATCAATAGTAAGATGTTAAACCTCGAAAATTGTAACCTTGTTGGGAAAAAACCTAATACTTAACTTTAGATCTAATCTCCCAATTATCTTGAGCTTGTTGCCAATTGATAAATAACTAGTTTCATAAATATATATTTCTGGTTAAATAAATCTTAGAAACTATAGGGGTAAATGAAATTTTGTATACATTTATATGATAGATAAAATACTATCATGTTGGTTTAGATGAAATGTTATAGTTGTTATAGTCATAATCCTTAGATTGTTTGAATTATAGTTACTATATAATTGGTTGTTAATATGCTTAATGTGTCATTTAGTTACTATTGTGAGGTTGGAGTCGAGTGTGTATAATATAATCTTAATTTTTTATTTTCTAATTGAGTATAGTAAAAAATTATTATATGATAGACATTTTTAGACACAATCAATATAAGAGTTTTCTCTTTCTTGTTGTTGCAAACTCGACATAGCAAGTGAACATAACAATGAGTAATTGCTTATGTCATATTGTTTTCTCAAAACACTCATCTATATTATAGTATACAAAAGATGCACCTATAAATGTAGTTTTACTTTTTTTACATGTAAAGCAGTTTCAATAGAACTTAAAATGAGATAATTCTCGGTTTCTTTCAGTTTTAGTTAGTTTATATTTATAATTAAAAGATTACTTATATTACTTGCAAGAATACAATAGACAAATTTACTTATTATTTATTAAAGTTCCGTGTATAGTTTCAAAGTGGGTAGATATTTTATAATTACTTTCATTTTCAAACACAACTATTAGATATATAACAACATTGATCAAGGTCATCAATGGAATTTAGGTGTCAATTCTAGACAAATTTAGGGATTTTCACTTTTATGAAATTCACGAAACTACAAATCTTAAGATGCATCCCTAGACAAAACCAAGATTTAACACATTTGTGGAAGATAAAGGCGTTATCAATCCTTTGGATGAGTAGTAGATCAAAACTAAAAGATTTAACATGGTGTAAATAGAGTAGCTTTTCATTATAATCGGGTGAAAATGTAGTTGTGACAACCGTTTACTAGCATCTTTCTAGTAGTTTTTTTGAATGAATATTTTGTTATCGTTGAAAAAAAAGACAACCAAGAATCTAGGTCTAAACAATTGAATTAAACTAATGTACGAAATCTTGAACTTAGTGATTTTCCAAACATTAATTCTACAAGGTCCAATGATGATTAAAATTGTACAAACTCTTGAACTTATAGATTTTAAATACATTTGATGCGCAGGAGCCTGAGCCCAAACAAGAGACCACAGGCCCAATACTGCCAGATAGGCCTACGAGTGGACGACCCAAAAGGACAATTAAGAAGCCCATTCGTTTGATGGAGTAATCTGCAAGTTGGAGTCAATTTTATGTATTACATGCATTTTTAATTGTTAGTGAAGTCATGCATTAGTTGAGTTAGTGGAGTTATGCATTAGTTGAGTAGTGAAGTATGCATTAGTTGAGTTAGTGGAGTAGTGGTTAGTTTGCATTGCACTTTTATATATTCTTGTATTTCTTAATTTTTAAAGGCAATCAGAAAATTTGTTCCAAATCTTGCTCTCTCTTTTCTTAATCTCAATGAGTGTTTGCCTATTAAAAAAGGCTACATCATTTGGTGCTTTCATTCACTTACTCAATACCACCATGCCACCTCGCAAAGACTGTTCATCATCCGATGAACCAATCCCATCCATGCCCGATCAATTACCTAATCAATTGATCACTGCCACCAATGACGCCGCAAAGAAAAATGAAAATCTTTTGGCCGATTTGATCAAAGTAACCCAAAACCTTAACACAAAAATCGACAACTTGTCCGAACAAGTTACTTCCGACTCGTCCACCGATAAAACACCACCACGCCATCATTCCCCAC